>VZTB01017344.1:0-10721 GCA_013397245.1 Thryothorus ludovicianus
AGTTTTAAGATTGTCAAGTGAGTGAGGGTGTGAAGGAATAGGGATTCACAGCTGAGGCATGTGGTAGGAGCACAGCTTTATGGATTGGAATCACCTTTGAGTCTTTTGAAACTGACTATTTCTGGATTTTTTGTTCACAAGAGAAAGGGTGTAATGCATGCTGGTGGTTTGTTATATTTTAATAAATACTAATAAATTACTGTGGTCTTTCTGGGCAAAAAAAAAAGTTCTGCGTATGTATGTGATGGGAAAACTGCTCATCGTTACTACCTTTCTTGGAACCTTTTCCAAACATATGGAATAATTTCTCTATGATGAACAGTCAAGTTAGGACCTGTCAATCTGGAAGAGAGATGACATCACTAGGAGGTGTGTCATGGAGGCCTACAAAATCATGTCAGGTGGGGACAGAGTGCACAGAGACTGTTCACTCTGCTCTTCCAATACATGAACTGGGGGGTCTCAAACAAAGCTAATAGGAATCAGACTGCAGCAAAATAAAGTCCAGCCCCTGACCCTGGTAGTGGATAGCAGACCTGTGAATTAATTGCTGAAGTTTGTTGTGGATGCTGAAAGCTTATGTGGATCTTTAAGGGAATCTGGGTAAATTGGTGAAAGATAAATGATTTGAGATTTACTAAATATAGAATATCACATCTGGCTTAGCAGGTTCTTCTAGAGGAAACTGGGAGCCCACTTGGTATATATGATATATGTTATCAATCTTTGATAGCATCTTTTTATAGCTATTGCTGAAGATCAGGATACTGATAGAAATGGATCTTATACTGACCACATACAGCTGCTCTCATGCACTTTCCTTATATCCTACTGCTAAAGTTGGTCNTTTGACCAGATTTCTGGTCTGTTGGATATGATTTACCATGAGTGCAACATAGGTAAGTGGTCTTAGAGAAATATGCACTTAATTGAGCTCTGGGAGTTTATGATTTTGACCAAATTGGTTCCTGCAGCCTGACTTACCCTGTGAGGGCCTGACACCTTTTCTTCTATTTATTTATATCTCAATTTTCCTTCCACTTACATAAGTCAAACTGACCTCTCTTGTCAGTTTTGCCCACTGAAGGAATCTAAGGTTCCATATAATGCAGTCTGTTTATTTTATTGCTGTAGAAGTCGAATTCCTTAAAGATGAAATTGTAACTGACTTTTGCTGCTGCTCAGTGAATTACAATGTTTTCTCTTTGTTGCTCTAGGTCTGTCTGTCATACGTGCGGATCAAGTATCTCTTCATCTCCTGGTTGGTGGTGTTCATTGGCAGCTGGATTATGTATGTCCAGTACTCCACCTACACAGAACTGTGCAGAGGACATGACTGTAGGAAAATAATAGTAAGTATATTTAGTATAGCTTTCTGAAGTGTTGGACTAATTTAGTGAGTGCCACGTGTGATTTAATCAAATTCTCATATTCTATCATGCTGAAGTAAGAGTACAACTCCAGTTACAGATAAAACCAGTTGTGTGTCTTAACATTATTTTGGCATAGGGTTATTAAAATTTTTTTCTTATGTTTTTCTTTCAAGACTTAGGTGTTAGAAGACATACAGTTGTTGCCTCCTTTCTTAGACAATTTGTTAAATATTTTTCTCCCTGTTTGTTTCAGTGTGATAAATACAAGACTGGTGTTATTGATGGGTCAGCATGTAGTAGTCTTTGTGCTAAAGAAACATTGTATTTTGGAAAATGTTTGTCAACAAAGCCCAATAACCAGGTAAGGCTTTACTCATCCAACCTGGATTTATTATTTCCCACTGAAATGTCATTGTCTGGAACGTCAGGTAGACCTTAGTGTCAGCAAGTTGAATGTGTTTAACACAGATTATTTCAAGCTTGATTTGCTGTGACAGGCAGAGCATGTGTGTGAGTGAATATACATAAATATATATATAGACACATACCTACATATATATATACACACCTATGCAGAGAAGATACACTGTAATACAAATTAATAGCTATAATATGGATCTATATACAATAACATAAATTAGTCCTGTATGTAGGGGGGTATATAGTTATACTACATGTATTTTGGAAAAATACATAGTATATACTGAATCCTTCCGTGGTTTGCCAGAATGTGCATACTTTGCACATCAGACTGCTTCTCTGCTGTCCTGCATCACCAATAGCAGCAGCAGCCTCGTAACAAGCCCTGCCAAGGTGGCAGTGATGCCAGTCTGTTGCTTGGGAAGCTGTCTGTGTTTTGACAGTGCAGTGTCTCTGAAGTACCTCAGCACTGGGTTCTCTTTGAAGCTGCCATTGTTCGTTGCCATATTCATTGTCTGCACTCAGGTTTCAGTTCCTGATCTGTGTTGCCATTTGACTCCTGGAGCAGTGGTTGGAGGACAGGTGGTCTTCAGATGGACTCCTACAGTGGTTTATACCTTTTCCCCTCTTTTTCTGCATAGATCTATTTAGGAATCTGGGGAAATCTGCAAAGTGTTATAAAATGCCAGATGGAAGAAGCTGCTCAACTTGATTTTGGTACTGACCCAGAACCAAGGAAGGAAATAGTCCTATTTGATAAACCAACAAGAGGAACCACTGTTGAAAAATTCAAAGAAATGGTATATGGTCTTTTTAAAGTAAGTTAATATTCTTATTTGTTCTATTTTGGCAGAAGTGCTTGTTTTCTTGAAGCTGGAGAGACTAGCCTGTTGTATGAACCTTGTTCAAGGATATACTAGAAAAATAATCAGCACAAAAATAGTTTTTCCAAGAAGTGATTATCTTGAAGTAACTAATTATCAGGGTTTTTTCCTTACTCTTTAAATGGAATGGATGGAAGCTGACATTCCTCTTGTATGTCTATACATTTTGCTAGTATTGGTATAGAAAACATGATGTAAGGCTGATGTCAGTTGTCATCTATTACAGCAGCTTTGTCACTAACAATGGTGAGCAGCAAGTGTGTTAGGGTAGTTTTTAGGAAATTTGTAAAAAGTTGATCTGCCTAGTTGAAAATGGAACAGTTCTGATTCCAGCAATGGCTCCTTTCTCTGTAGTCCTACAATGGAGGTGGTTACATCAAATAACAAAATTAAGCATTTCAGTGTAATTATGGCGTTTGTACTCAGTTTTGTCTTGGTACCCTTAATAATTGGACAAAATGTAGTTGATAACATTATTCCTCTACAGTTGTAAGGTCTAATCAGCTGAAAACTAAACATGATCTAAACTTTTGAATTCTGCATAATTTTTCTTAGAGAATATTGAACAAGCTACTTGATAATTTTTTTCTAAAGCCTGATCTGAACAAGAACAGTGATTGAATTTTAATATTTGCATTTTGAAATGCAAAGAAAGGTATTACTTTCAGAGGATTGTATGCTCTGTGCCTCTGTAAACAGAAAAAAAGGAATCTCTGCAGACAGCTGATGGCAGGTCCTGTTACATCCATAACCAGTGAAAACCAGAACATACCCAGTTATTCATATGATTCATAGAAGGAGAGTAACAGGAGGTAGAGATGGATTGGCAGTAGTTAATGAAGTCATACTTAATCTTTTTCATTTGTTGCTTTTAGGCAAAACTAGGTGAACAAGGAAATCTTTCAGAACTGGTTAATCTCATCCTGTCCTTTGCTGATGGAAACAAAGATGGAAGAGTCTCTTTGCCAGAGGCAAAATCTGCATGGGCACTCCTGCAGCTGGAAGAGTTTCTGTTAATGGTGATCTTGCAGGATAAAGAGCATACTCCCAAGCTGATGGGTTTTTGTGGGGATCTCTATGTGACCGAAAGAGTGGAATATACTTCTCTCTATGGAATCAGCCTTCCATGGATTATAGAACTTCTCATTCCCTCTGGCTTCAGAAGAAGCATGGACCAGTGGTTCACTCCATCATGGCCAAGAAGGGCAAAAATAGCTATAGGGCTTTTAGAATTTGTGGAAGACATTTTCCACGGACCTTATGGAAACTTTCTTATGTGTGATATGAGTGCCAAAAACTTGGGATATAATGATAAATATGATTTGAAAATGATGGACATGAGAAAAATAGTGCCAGAAATTAATTTGAAGGAAATAATTAAAGATCGTCAGTGTGACTCAGATTTGGACTGCATTTACGGTACAGACTGTAGAACACTATGTGACCAAAGCAAAATGAGATGCACCACTGAAGTAATTCAGCCAAACTTAGCAAAAGCTTGTCAGCTCCTTAAAGACTATCTGCTTCGTGGTGCTCCTTCTGATATCCATGAAGAACTAGAAAAACAACTGTACTTGTGCATTGCCCTTAAAGTCACAGCAAATCAGATGGAAATGGAGCATTCTTTAATACTCAATAACTTAAAAACTTTACTGTGGAAGAAAATTTCTCATACAAATGATTCCTAGCTTTTCCACCAGCAGAAGAGAATATTGATGCCTGCCACTGGAGGTGGCCTAAGACCTTTGATAAAAACAATCTGCACCTTTTTAAAAAGATATTTCTTTACTCAGATTTTATGAATGGTTCTTTCAGTCCTGCCCATCAGTCAGTAACTCACGACAGGGCTTCTCAAAGAATGAACATGCCACTGAATGATCAGGCAGAGGCCAGAAGTCCTTCTGGTGTTCAGTGCTGTTATGGAAACAAGAACTCTGCATGCTTGACTGTTCTGTGCACTTTGTCAGATCTTAAACAGGATGAAAGTGTTCACTGTGCCATCACATCAGCTGAGGGAACATCTTCCATTTCTGTGAAAAACATTGCTCACTTGTGAAATACCTGCAGAGCATTTTTTTCCTAAGTAGTTTTATGAAGAATCACCACTACTGCAAGTAACGTGTCCAAGTCCAAGCTGCTGTTATGAATAATCTGAACTGTGCGATTGAAGTTTACTAATACCTTGGCATGGCAGAATTTGCACATTAAATAATTTTGTAATGGTGGAAAGTTATAATTTTATTCTAGAATGGATAGGTTGTAATATGAGACAAATCAGATTCTGTTTACACATCGTTACCTCATGCTTACATCTTGAATGTTTAAGTAGTTCAACATTTTTAATGAAGTCATTGTATGGTGAGCCCTGTGGGAGCCAAGAATTTTAGAATATTATTTCTTAAAGCCATCTGTGTGGTTTAGCATCAATACCAGCATCTGTTTCAAAAACTTCAGTGGAAACCTTTAACCCAAATAAAGCTGTAGCAAATAGTGAAAAGCAAGGACTTTGTGGACTAAGCTATATTATGAAAACTGAATAGCAGATGTCTCCAATCAGTTAAAAAAGGAAGTTGGCATAGTGTAGGAATCTGCTGTATGACATGAGAAACAACTAATGGTTGTGGATAGTCTTGCCTCTGCTGTCTCTCCACATTTAGCTACAGACCTGTGCGTCCATCTTAACTACTGCAGGAAATACGTAAGCAAGGGCTAGACCTGAATTCTAAGACAGAAGCTGGATTGTTCAGTATTGCTCAAATGGGAGCCTATGAGGTATTTTCCAGCTCATTCCCAGCTGTTACTAAGTGAGCTGCAGTGTGTTACTATTGTGCTTTTCTAGTAGCATCTGAGTCACTGTTAAGAATCCAGTAATGAGTAAATAAACATCACCCAATCCTAGCACACCACAAAGCATGACCACTCTGCCACCTCTAATCTGCACCCTTGTAATTATTATGAACACATCTGTTTTCGTAATTATGTAAATTGTATGTACACAATACACCTGAATACATGCTCAGTACTAATCTGTTGAATGTTTAATTTATAAATGCTTTAGGTATAAAATTGTTCCATCTTTATGATTTTAAGGGCAGTCATCTGAATCCTGGTCCCTTAGTGCATTTTCAGCAGAGGTGAGAACAAGCTGTAAGTATTTGAAAGGTGAACTGCTCTAGATATCCTGTCTTAAATGCATTCCTAGAATGATGACACTGGACCACAATAAAGGAATTTCTCCATACCACATGTAGTAATATGCAGCTTGGGTTAAGATTGTTTTGTGAACATCAGCCTTTTAGTTTAAGAAATACTGTGCTCATGCTAGTTATTGTCTTCTTGCTAATGTGCTCCAACTATGAACTAATAAGTATTTGTAACCAGCAATGCACTAAAAGTGTGAAGTGGTCATGTTCTTGGTGAAAAAATCTGACAGCGACTGCGATTTGGGCAGAGAATACTTAAAACAGCCAATGTCATTGGGTATCTTAACAACTGGAGAATATGTTTAATAGTGCAATTTGTTGTACAGAATCTTCATTTTTATTACTGTTGCATCAAGTTGAAGCTTTCATTGGGAAAAAAATATACTTGCTTACAATAAACCACAGGCCTCTTTTTTTTTTTCAATAGCAGTATTTACACCAACTAACCAGTACCTTACAGAAAACATTCCTCCATGTAGCCTACTTGACTCGTGTTTAAACTGTGCAGTTTCTCTGAATCAATGGGAAACCCATGAAACTGAGAGGGAGGAGGCAAAGGACTAGGGCAAGACAAGGCTGGTGAGGAATGCTTCTCTTCCAGGTTGCACAGGCTGCAGAGGGTGGGAGCCACCCTTTAGGGTAAGGAGATGAAAGCTGGNCAGGATCCTTCCACCTTCTCTTCCAGGTGGTGCAGGCTGCAGAGGGAAGCACAGTCTGGGCTCTGGGTGGGAGCCACCCGTTAGGGTAAGGAGATGAAAGCTGGTGGCTGGTGAGGTGGATGGACAGGGAGAGGGGAGGCAGCAGACTGAGGAGGTGGAGACTGGCAGCAGGGGGAGGTGGGGGAGTGTGAGGGTATAAAAGCCCAGGGGTGCTCTGCAGAGGGAGCATCTCAAGTTGTTCCCACAACAGGAATAAACTACCTCGTGGAACGGAACATTGTGGGCTCTGCTAAGGGAACCCTAGGGGTGAACTGGAAGGGAACACGGTCTGGCTGTTGGGGAGTCAAGGGGAAAGGCTCTGGTGTGTAACTGCCAGGGAGTCTCAGTACTGTTTCCTTAACAAGGCCTCTGTTAAGGAAACCCCACACAAGCAACTTAAAAGTGAATTCTCTTACTGAGTACTTGTCAGCTCAAGACAGTACCTGTTTCAGTAGCAGCCAAAGCTTGGAGGTGAAAAGAGCCTAAAAACCTTAAGTTACCTCTGGACAGAGGCTTTCAAACCTACTGTGACTACTCTTGTTTTTTCCCTAAGCTACATCCAGACTCCCCCCAAACATGAAGTATGCTGAAAGAATTGTGAAGGACAGGTACAGCCTTTTAAAACAATTTTCAATCTTTCTCTGGTTAGGAGCAGCAAGCTCTTACACTTAGTCTTTGATACTAACCATGCAAAAAATTAATCGAATTTACTTCCTTCTTCTTACAGAAGTAATTCTGATGCAGCAGCCTTGGTCTTTGAAGTCTGTCACCTCTCTTCTCTGTGAAAACTCAATTCACACAGTACTTTGAGAGGGGAGAAAAAAACCCTTTCAGGTACAGAATATCTAGATCATAAAAAATATTCTCTATTTATAAACTATATAAATAAGCTGGTCTTACACAGTTGCTTCCTCAATAAATTTATTGCCACTTTTTCAAAAGCTTCACAGAGAACTGTGGAAGTTGTCTTAACTCTCAGTTCTGCGTTCCTGGGCCCTGAGGAAGCTGGCTTTCTTCTGAGCAACACGGTCTTTCTTCTGGGCGAGAGACATCTTGGGACAGTTCCATCTGCAATAGAAGCAGTGTGCAGTAAGTTCAAAGCAAAAAAAATAGCAGCGCAGCACAACTGTGATTAAGAGTGCAGTGGAGAATATATTTCCACTTGATAAAATGCTTTATTTCCTCATAATGGTCTAAGGCTGTAGTGAAAGCACCACAAACAGCATGGCTGGACATTTTTAAGTTCTCTAGAGGGAAATTCTACTCTCTGTGACAGAAGTACAGACATTTTCAAGCCCAGCGCAATAGCTGTGTCTTGATTTCTCCCACATCCTTAAAAATCAAAATAGTTTGCTACTGACAAAATAGTCAATGAGCTCTCAGCTGAAGGGAAGCAGCTTTCCCACTGAAGACACTGGGACCTGAAGATACACACTGTTCCAGCTCTTCAAGCCACAAGCATTCTTCACTTCCATTTTTTAAACAGTTAAGAGCTCTTGAATGTGATATTCCTGCTGCTGAAGTTATACAGAACTGCTTGTACTTTAATGTGGTCCAGAACACATGACTAGTGACACAACTGCAAAACTGCATTACTTGTTTTACTGTAACTAAGATATCTTCAGAAGAGAAATCACACAGATGTTAAAAAGAATGAGAATTTTACCTCTTTTTCTTGATTTCTCTCTTGGGTTTCTTTTCATGGACTGGATTATCCCGTATAGCAGCATGGGCTTTTTTATACATTTCTTCCATCTTGGGGGAAAAGAAAAAAAAAAAAAAATTAAGTTTACCACAGTGATCCAATTTTAGGCTTACCAGAAATCCAAGATCCCCATGCCTGCACTGTCCCCAGGCATGCAATAATGCTGCTCTGTCCCAAAGGCAACTCTGGCTACATAATGGCACAAATGTTAAGAATATTTTTGCTGGTGGTTAATTAAGACCACTAAGACCTCAGCTGTGAAAAACTTTAAATGTACAAAGAGCAAGTGTTTGTCTAGTGACCTAAGTCCTAGACTCACTTCATTTGAATACAAGCTGTAACTGCTGTTTGCTCAGAAATGCAATGAAGTTTGCATTTACATTCCTTTCTTTTAGAATTTGTTAGAAAAAACTAGTGACTAGTTTAATTTATAAAAACTCCAAAATCTCACTGAAATGAAGGGATAGAAAATGAAGTTTGCTGTAGCCTAAAGAGGGGATATAAGGGAGCTATGTTTTAAAACTCCAAGATCACTTACTAGGACAACCAAGCAAGAATATTACAGGCAGCAGGACAAGCCATCTGGAAGGATTTAATACTTGGAAAAAGTAGAAGCACCTTTGTATTCTTACCCATCTTCTAGTATTTTATTAACTCTAAAATGTGAAGCAGTACTAAAATAAAGTGTATTACAGTCTAGACTTTCATAAAATGCTACCTTGGGCTCTCTCTAGTCACCTGGAATAGCAGAACTCCCTTGTATAGGGTCACACAAACAGTACCACAGATTTGATCCACAGCCACATGCTCATTCAGTTACAAACACTACAGCTGCAGAAATGACAGGCTGTGGGGCAGGATAAAGACAGAGCAGACTGTCTGTACAGAAACTTCTGATTTAGTTTCTCTGTTGGGGAGGGCAGAAAGTTGTCCAGCAGAGATTTAGGTCCTGTAAGTCTGGATTTATAGGCAGAACACTAAGTTTCAGAGCAGGCAAAAAGCTCCCACTTTCAGAAGTTCTACACTATATTACAGAGCCCTTAATGAAGGAAAAAAATATTTTCTTTGCATGGGTAACATACAACACGAGTCACATAATTTTACATATCAGACTTATTTGATTACAGCAGTCCCTGTGCAAGACTTATCAGCATCTCTTATTAATGCCCAAGCTCCAGCAGGGTAACTCTTACCCCATCAGGTGTTACATTGTTCTTTATGTACTGGGAGAACTGTTTCTTGTAGGCATCTTCATCCTCCTCCATTAGGTACCGCATGTAATCAGCCACATTCTGGCCCATGATGTGCTTGCGGTGAACCTCAGCGTTGAACTCCTTGCTCTCAGAGTCGTAGCCAGGGAAACGTTTGGTGCTGTCAAACACCAGGTACAGTCACATCAAGGCTCTAATTCAGAGGCTAAGATACACACTGAAATAACTGATACATCACATTCTCCTACAGATAACTGAGGGATAGGACTCTCTAATAAAAAATAAAAAATAGGAGTTTTAAGTTCATCTCAGCTGCCATCAGTCCCGTCTTGAAACACTGCAGTACATCATATACACACCATGGACCAACTACAGTGTGTTCAGTCACTGCAAGTATCATCATGTAGCAGCAAAGTCAAAAAAACGGGACAATTAGCCAAGAATAGAAGAGTATAGGAGAGGGTAGGAAAACACACAAAAGACCTCAAGGCTTTCTTTCCTCCACTGCTGCTAGCAGAAAGCAGCACTCAGCTGTAATATTAGTGTTAGGTAACAGTCAAAATATCCATGGGGAAATTCTAAATGAAGGTGGACTGCTCAGACTTACTGTTGCACTGACAACTGTATCAAGTACCAGTGGGTTTGAATCTGGTGTGTAGTTTGTTCACAGTGAAATTAATGCCTACACATAATTTGGTGAAGACTTAAACCAAGCAAATACCCTCTGAAGATCTGGTAAGGGCATTCACTTGAGTTTTAGTAAAAGCAACAAGATCACTCTTCAGTTTCTACAAGTTTCATAACTTGACAGTTGTAAGATTCCCAGCAGCACTATCAGAATTGCATTTGTAGATTAAAAACCAACCAACAAAAACCCTCCAAACGGAGAACTTAATTACATAACCATTACCATGTCAGTACACAATTATTTCAGCATAAATTGATTAGTGTAAGTAGACTGTCACATACAGAAGCATCTCAGACTAACCCTGAAGAAATTCTTTGTAACACACATTACCTATGAGGGATAGACAGCCCCCCATCCACTGCACCCTTCAGAGCACCAAAGACTTTGTTTCCAGTGGTAGTTCTGGCAAGACCTGCATCCAGGTAGCACGTAAAAGCACCAGGCTTGCCATCCACACTTTCCACGTTGTATTCATCACCAGTGACTTCAACTTGGCCTTCATAGATCTTATCAAGGCCAAATTTATTCAGAAGCTGTGG
>VZTB01017345.1:1075-12258 GCA_013397245.1 Thryothorus ludovicianus
CCCATCCCATCCCATCCCATCCCATCCCCATCCTAACCCCAGAAATGTTTTTCCCCCTCTCAGTTAAATCCCTCAGTTAAATTTCAATATTCATCAGCCCAGCACCCATCTCGAGGAAAATGTTTTATCTTTCAGGGAGAAATGATGTGTAATTCCATCAGAAATTACAATAAATTAACATCCATTTGCTGCAGGAAGATGAGCCTGGTGTTTTTCGTGGGCTTTGATAGGAAACTAGACCAGGCTAAAAAGCAATTAGCAAATGTAATCTAATAGAATTTTGCATTTTTGCCCTATAGAAAATCTGAACTGCCTGCAAAAATTTGCAGGGAGAACTTACCACGTTCCCTTTGGGACCTGTTGGTCCATCCATGCCAGCCACACCCTTTGAAAGGATTTTAAAAACACAGCAGTAAGAAAATACCACATTATTTCACACCACAAAAGCAGAGAAATTGCCATAAAAATAATTTTAAAAAATCAAGAAGCTCTTTGGACCATGTGGAAAGGGAATAATTCCCTGAAGGTGTCTGGTAGAGCAGCCAATTCCATGAATCCAGGTGAATTTTTAAAGGTCATTCCAGTGTTTTCCCCTTTGGTTTAACCTGCCTGGGAGGCACAATCAGCACCAGGCTGAGGAAATCCTGCCTGGATTGCATCCCACAGGGAGCAGAGGAAAAGGAAAATGAGGAAAAATACCAGGCAGGTAAAGGTGAGAGTGCTGTGCCAAAACAAAAATCAACTCTCCTTCACTGAGAGGGGAACACGGACACGTCCCCTGCCACCACTTCAGAATCATGGAATTGTGAAAAACACCTTTAAAATCATCAAATCCAGCATTTGATCACCCCCAAACCACGTCCCCTGTGGGTTTGGGACCCTTCCAGGGATGGTGGCTCCCTCCTCTTTCCAGGGAGGAATTTTTCCTCCCACCCACCCTAAAGCTCCCCTGGCACAACTTTTCCTCTCATCCTGTCGTTTATCCCTTGGGAAAAGAATGATTCCCCTTCCTCACAACCTCCTGCCAGGGAATTGGGGAGAATAAAATTTCCCTGAGCCTCCTTTTCCCCAGGATAATCTTTTGCTGTGGGGTGGAACATCCCATCCGTGGGAGTCTGGGAGCAAATCCTGAACCCAATCCCTCCTCTTTTAATTTCAGCAGCACCAGGAGCTCGCAGCAAAGCTGTCTCCAAATCCCAGGAGGGGTGAAAGGCCACAAAACATTCCCCATTAAGCCCTGACCCCTTTAGCTTTGGGGTTTTAAGGGCTGGGATTCCAGCGAGCAGCAGCGATTTAGGGAGAGCTCCTGCATCAGCATTTCCAGGGATGAGTTCTGAATAAAATCCCACATTGCTGCAGCCTCAGCTCCGGCCTGGAATACGAAGGAAGAGCAGCAGAGCCCCGAGGCAGGAGTTAATAGCAAAGGGCACTGTGTTAATAACTCTCATTCCTCCCTCCCAGCCCGAGCAAGGATTTTATATTTACTCAGGTGGGGTAAATCTGCTGCCCTGCAGGGCCGTGACCCCGCTGGAAAGGGGGGGACAAGGCTGGGAGCCATCGCTGCTTTTTGGGATCTCGCTGCTCTTCCCTGCCCAGATGTGGCAAATTCTGCAGCTGGGTGATCTGCTGGAGTGGCTCAGGGGTGGTTTTTTTTTTCTTGGTTTTGGTCTGGAAGGTTCTGGGCAGGGCAGAAGGGAACTCACCGGTGGCCCTGGGGGTCCTGGGGGTCCCTTGGGGCCCAGCAGTCCTCGGGGTCCCTGTGGGGGGAAAAACGGGGTGAGAATTCCCTTCTCAAGGGCACAATTCCCATCTCAGGGAGACAATTCCCTTCTCAAAGGGAGAATTCCCATCTCAGGGTGAACATTCCCATCTCAAGGGTGACAATTCCCATCTCAGGGTGACAATTCCCTTCTCAAAGGGAGAATTCCCATCTCAGGGTGACAATTCCCTTCTCAAAGGTGACAATTCCCATCTCAGGGTGACAATTCCCTTCTCAAAGGTGACAATTCCCATCTCAGGGTGACAATTCCCTTCTCAAAGGTGACAATTCCCATCTCAGGGTGACAATTCCCCTCTCAGGCTGACAATTCCCATCTCAAGGGTGACAATTCCCATCTCAAAGTGATGATTCCCATTTCAGGGTTACAATTCCCATCTCAAGGGTGACAATTCCCATTTCAGGGTGACAATTCCCATCTCAAAGTGAGAATTCCCATCTCAAAGTGAGAATTCCCATCTCAAAGTGAGAATCCCCCCCTCAGGGTGACAATCCCCTCCTCAGGGTGACAATTCTCATCTCAAAGTGACAATTCCCCCCTCAGGGTGACAATTCCCATCTCAGGGTGAGCATCACACTGGATAAGGATGCAGCAGGATTTGAAAGGACCTTGCAGCTTCCCTGAGTTACAAACTGGGAGAGAAATCCTGTAGGCACAGAGTTATAAATCTAAATAATACAGGCACAGACATTTGTTCCTTGGATTGGAACAAATTCCCCTCGAAGCAACTTTTTAAAAAAAATTAATTTAATCCTATTCCTGGGTTAACCTGTAACCCATATTCTTTGCAGAGCTGGGGAGTTTGGAAGGATGACCTGGTAACACCAATGGATCATCCCAAAAAATCCCTCCAGACTGAGATTTGATCATGGACAACCCACACAACTCAGCAAGGCTGGGAAAGGTTCCCATAAATGCACATTTTTAAAGGCATTGTGTCCTCCAGCATTAACATTTTTCTCTCCTGGTGGTTGCCTTCCATTCCTGCCTTTCTCATCAGATTTAACCTGGAATTATCTTTAAAGAAATTGGTGGGATTGGAGCATCATCTCAAATAAAGAAAACATGGCAGGAGAATCTGTGTTCCTGCCAAGGGGATTTTGGGAAATCCCAACCCAGCCCCTCCTGGAGCCTTCAGGGGGGTTTGGATTTGAAGGAAAGAGATGTGAGCACTCACTGAGAGCTCAGCTTTAATCACAGCCCCTTCCTGAAGTGAGGGGAGCGCTGGGAATTTCTATGGATGGAGCTCCTTCCCTGCCATGGAGGAAAGAAAATCACTCTTGACTGATGGGCAGCTTGATCTGTCTGCCCAAATATCCCACAGCCTCCTTTTCATGATGCAGAGAGGAATGAAAATGAAATGTTACAGCGTGGAGCAGGAGACATTGATGAAATGTCTCGTCTTGGAGGTCGTGGGGATTCAGATCCTGAGTAAAAAATTTGCAGTTTCCAGCAAAAACTGGATGAATCCAAGGGCAACTGGAGACCTCCTGGGCTGAACCCAGAGCAGGAACTCCACTGGAAGGAGACGGAGCATTTTGAAGTCCCACCACTGATTTCAGCCACATTTGGAACCACCTTTTTTCGGCTGAGGGCAGAGAAGACAAACCCCCAGCTTTAGGTTGGTGTATTTATAACAAAATTCCCTGTAATGCAGCTGAATCCTTGATCCTGGCCATGCCAGAGGTTTTTATTCGTGCAGCTGAAATAAAAATAAACTTCCCCTGCTGTGTTACCCTCGTTTAAGCTCCTCTTTTGTTGCTGTGTTACCTGAGCACATAAATGCTTTTAAGAAGTTAATAAGCCATAAGTTATTGCTTGGACATGTGCTAAGGAGATAGCTGAGTTGATTAATCTTTCCCAGAAGTTAATCAGACATTTTGTCTATAATTTAGTTCCAGCGAGTCTGTAAATGCCAACCCTTCCCTCTCTCCCATGAACTGTGTCCAGCAATTCCCATCAATTAATCTCAGGCCACCACGCTGGGCCTCAGCACAGGAAAATCAGGGATTTTGAAAGAAATGATAGATAATGTTCTTTTCATAACAAAGGGAATGCGTTCAGGGTGAAACCAGCAGCCAACAACTGCACCACAGAGAAATCTCCAGCCAGCCACGAGCAGGGTCTGCATTGCCAATAAAATGAGAAATATTCAGTATTAGGGGGGAAAATGCTTTTTCAGAGTATTTAATTGACAGGCAACTGTCTGTCTGATTTTTTTTTTATTTATTTATTTTTTTTTTAGTTCTCCTTGAAAGCATTTTTTTGGCTTGGTCCAAAGAATTTGTCCAGCACTGCTGAAATCTCCTCCATCCTTACTGACACCAGGAATTCCCAGCTCCTCCTCCAGCTGCTCTGCCACACATGGAGTCCAAGCATTGACAAAATGCAGATTTAGGAAGTTTTGTGCACTGGCACCAGGAGATTGTCCCCACTGAAGTCAGATCTAAAAGTGTCCTTGAGTTCAGCCCTGCCAGGATTTCACCCTGAGGTTTGTGAGGAGTCACTGATGCTGCAGGGTGGTGAAGGTGAAGATAAAAAACCCTTTTCTGGCTGGAATTTGCCATGAACACTCACAAAAACTGCATTTTGTATCTATTTATCACATTTGATTCCTACCTCAACCTCTCAAAGCAGGGAGAAGGATACAGACAGGAAAAAGATGACATTAATCTAAGTTTTACCTTCGCAGTTATGATTTTTTCTGAGCAAACAAAATCAACGAGAATTTCTTTTTATTTCAAAAACCCACAAAACCCCTAATCAAACAAACAAAAGAACTTCCACTGTTGTGGGAGTGAAAATGAGTGAAAATTACTAATGAAAATAAGGACAGCCATTCTCAAACTGTTCATGTGGAGCTTCGAGCTGAGTTCAATCCCTGCAGGACCTCAGGGCAACGCTGCCCCAGGACAGCCCCAAAAAATGCCTTTTGCACCCCAAATCCGTGCCCCAAGCAGAGCTGCTGCCTGAGAAGCCAAAGGAAGGGGAGGGATACTCACAGGTTCTCCAGGGAGACCTCTGGGTCCAACTTCTCCATCATCTCCCTGGGCAGCAGCAGAGGCACGGAGAGGAGCAGCAAGAGACAGAAAAAAAACAAATTTTAATTCAGTCACCTCACGGGGGTTTTGTCTTTTTTTAATAATATTCACACAGAAAAGCAGCTTCCCTGGAGGACTGATTTTTTTTCTTTTAACAAAACCTGAGTGTCCTGACCAGATCTTTAAAGCCAAATTCCTCTTTTCTCTTTAACTCCCATCTCCTTATCCTGTTTCTCTCCCAGGGAAGGCTCCAGGATTGGGAGCTCCTGCCATGCCTCTGCCTGATGCTGCATCTGCTTCTTGTTTCCAAGGGTTCCTTTGGAATTCTGAATTCCCAGGCACACTTACCCTCTCCCCATCCTCTCCAGGAGCCCCTGGGGGGCCGTGGGGGCCTGGCTCACCCTGCAAAAAAAAAAAAGCAAAAAACGCTTCAGAGGAGGCACAAACACTCTGGCAATGGAAACCACCAGGGAATGGGGATGAACCAAGGCATGGATTTTGATTTTTCTGTCAGTGCCCTCAGAGCTGCTCCTCTCTCTGCTCCAGGGAGGGGCACCCAGCCTGCCAAAATAACCACCTTCCCCCATTTTTAAATTATAAAGCAAAGTCTTTGAACCCATTGTAATTTCAAGCTATTTCCATCCCCAACTGCACCATCCAACAGCAGATTTTGCCTCTTGCTTTGTTTTTTTTTAGTTTTTGCCTCTTGCAGTTTTTTTTTTACAGTGTATTAAGGGAATTTTTCCCTCCCCATTCCGAGTTGGAAGGATCCTGCAGAGGGATTTTGCAGCTCCCTGGGATGGGAGTGCTGGGGGGGTGCTGTGACATCCCCCAGGCTCTGAGGGACACTCACCCCTGCCCCGTGCTCATCCCAGTCCCTCCCAAGGCTCCATCCCAGAACTGGGAGGACACTCACCCTGTTCCCCTTCTCACCAGGCAAACCAGCCAAGCCATCAAAGCCTCGGTCACCCTGGAAGCAAAACCAGTGTCAGACACATTTCCTGCTGGGTTTGGAGACCCTGCCCCTTTGTTTCCTTCCAGTGGCAAGGAGGCAGTGATTTTCTCCCTCACACATTCAGCCTTGGATGATCTCAAAAGTTATGGATTAAAACAAGGGAAAAAAAAAAACAAACCACTTCCAAGTCATTTAACTCTTCCCCCAGTTTGAAATGCTTTTCCATGTGGATTTCAGAGTTTTTTTTCACCTCTCTTCTAGGCAGGTTCTCCTAATTTAATGATTTATTTTGTTTTGATTCCGTGGAATCACAGGCTGCAATGAGCAGACTGTGCCCATGGATCTCCTGAGCTTTCCCACCATCCCATACTTCCTTTGGAAGCCTCCAAGGAAGGAAACATAGATAAATAAATTCTGGATATTGTATTCATGAAAATAGGGCAGGAAGGGGTTGTCTTCTAAACGCCTCAGCTCCTTGGAGAAGAGAGGACACAGAGGGATTGCAAATCCTGGGTGACTCCCAATGCCCAGAGAGGGGCAGGGAGCAACATCCAGGAGAGAGAAAAGTCCCTTTTACCCTGTAAAGGAGTGAAGCTCGTGTATTTTCACATATTCATGGCATGTGAATCACTAAAACAGCACCAGCTCCTCCCTGTCACAGCTCCTCTGATGCTTTAAATTTCAGCTTTCGTATTTTCCAGATTCTGCACTGCACTGGCGTGTGACTCTGAACTTTACTCAAAGTGGCAGCAAGTTCTCCTCAGAGTTCAGTTTGACAAAACAATCCTTTTCCAGCCCCAGAACCAAGGACACCCTCAGGCCCAAAAAGTGCAAACAGCAGCGAGTTGAGGAGAGCTGGAAAGGTGGGACTGCATAACCTGGAGCTGGAACTGGACAATGAACCCAAATCAATAAATGGACCAAGACATAAAAGGGTGAAAACTCATGACTTGGGGTCCATCCTGGGAGTAGCCATGGCCAGGCTCTTGCACTGCCCAAGGTGTGTCCTTTGAAGGTTTTTAATAAATCCCAACTTTATCCTTTAACCCTGTCCAGCCTCTGTTCCAGGGAGCCTCTACAGGCGTCAATATTTTCCAGACTCTGTGCTGCATTAGTATAGAATTCTGAATTTCGTGTAAAGTGTGAGCAAGTTCTCACAGTGACCAGGATCCATCTTGGATCCATCCTCAGCCAGGCTCTTGCACTGCCCAAGGTGGCTCCTTTGAAGGTTTTTAACAGATCCCAACTTTATCTTTTAACTCTGTCCAGCCTCTGCTCCAGGGAGCTTCTCCAGGCATCAATATTTTCCAGACTCTGCACTGCCTTGGTGAACTCTGAACTTCGTGTAAAGTGTGAGCAAGTTCTCACAGTGACCAGGATCCATCTTGGGTGTAGCCCTGGTTTGGCTCTTGCACTGCCCAAAGCGCATCCTTTGAAGGTTTTAAATAAATCCTAACTTTAACTCTGTCCAGTCTTTTCCAGGTGCCCTTTTAGGCATCATCTTTATCTCTCAGTGAGTGGAGCAGAGGAGTTCAACCTCCAGCCCTCTCCTGGCAGCTCCTGGAGCATCTAAAAATAAAAGCTCACAGTGAATTCCCAGCTCTGCTCCTTTTTCCATCCCTGGCAGCCCGTCCTCAGAGGGCACAATCTCATTAAAGCACTTTGCTGGGTAAATGATTTGTGGTCTCCAGTCTCTGTCTCAAACCTCCCCCATCTCTTGCAGCCTTAAGTATCTCCATAATAAAGTGCTTAAACCTTCTCAGGCACCATTCCCTGGGCAAACTTTCCCCTCATTCAATTTCCAGCACAGCAGCTTCTTTCCTGCTTGATAATCCCAGCAGATCACAGCGGAATGAAGGGATTTTGTCTCCAATAAAAAAAAAAAAAATAAAATAAGTTACAGGGGATTAAAATTCCTCACCACGCCTCCATTTCCTCACCCTGTTAAGAGGTGAGTTTTGGGTGGTTCTACCCTAGAGGCTTTCCAGCCACTTGTTCGTGTTTGTTTTTTGTAATTGGGATTCTAAAGTATTTGTTCTACAACTGCAGCATATTTCATCCAGCAATTAGAAAAAAAAGAAAAGTGACATCATAAAAATGGGAAAAGAAAAAAAAATTGCTGTTCTGCCTTCCAGGAGTGTGTTTATCTTCCCTCTTTTAGCTTCCATGGCTTCACAGGAGCCTCTGCACCACCCCAAAACCTCCTCCAAGCAAGCTTGGCTCCTTCTCCACGGGTCCCCTCAGCTCATTCCTGCAAAAATGAAGGTGAAGATTCCCCAAATCCACAAAAACCTGGCCCTACCTTTGGCCCTGTCTGGCCTGGCATTCCCCGGGCACCGTCACTGCCAGCTCGTCCCTGCAACAGAGAAAACCAAAGTCAAATCCAGAGGGTGGGACAGGGACAGCTGGGGCTGACACAGGGTTTAGTAAAGCCAGAGTGAGGGTTTATTTAAATCAGGAAAGGGAAAAATCCCTGCTCAGTGTTTGAGGCAACATTTTGGAGTTGATGAGGGGTGGGAGACAAATGGCAGCAAAGGCACTCCACGGCCGTGGCTGCTGGTTTTTATGTGAAAAGATTTTCAGCACATTTTCAGAGATGCTAATGATGATGGCTGCACATTGAAATGAGAGTTTCTGTTTCAAGGAAGGCAGGAGTGGGTCACACACGAGACTCGCTCGTCCCTTCCCCTGGTGGGTTGAATCATGGTGAGCCAGAGGGTGGTGTGAAATAAAAATCAGAATTAGGGGTGGAAACAGAGCAGGATCTACACCTGAGCTGTTAAAAATCAGAATTAGGGGTGGAAACAGAGCAGGATTTACACCTGAGCTGTTAAAAATCAGAATTAGGGATGGAAACAGAGCAGGGTTTACACCTGAGCTGTTAAAAATCAGAATTAGGGATAGAAACAGAGCAGGATTTACACCTGAGCCGTTCTTGGGACTGGATTCTCCTCACACACTGCCAGGAGTGGGGACTCCAAGCCAGTTCAAAGCATTTGTGCAGCTACAACCCCAAAACCAGGGGGACAAAAAAAACCCATAAAAGATAAAAAGAGTGGGATAAGCAGCCTTGAATTCTTCCCACACTGTTCAGATTTTAATTCCCATCCTTCTTTGTGTCCTCCCAGATTTTAATCTCTCCTCCTCATTTCTGTCCTCCCAGTTTTTAACTCCTATCCTCATTAGCATCCTAAATTTTAACTCTCATCCTTGTGTCCTCCCAAATTTTAACTCCTATCCTTGTTTGTCTCCTCTCAGTTTTCAACTTCCATCCTCATTTTTGTTCCAAATTTTAACTCACATCCTCATTTGCATCCTCCCAAATTTTAACTTCCATCCTTGTGTCTTCCCAGATTTTAGCTCCTATCCTTGTTTGTCTCCTCTCAGGTTTCAACCCCCATCCTCATTTTTGTCCTCCCAAATTTTAACTCTCCTCCTCATTTGTGTCCTCCCAGATTTCAACTCTCATCCTCGTTTGTGTCTCAAATTTTAACTCCCATCCTTGTTTCTCTCCTCTCAGATTTTAACTCCCATCCTCATTTGCATCCTTCCAAATTTTAACTCCCATCTTTGCATCCTTCCAAATTTTAACTCCCATCTTTGTGTCCTCCCAAATTTTAACTCCCATCCTTGTGTCCTCCCAGATTTTAACTCACATCTTTCTGTCCTCCCAAATTTTAACTCCCATCTTTGTATCCTCCCAGATTTTAACTCCCATCTTTCTTCCCTCCCAGATTTTAACTCCCATCTTTCTGCTCTCCCAGATTTTAACTCCCATCCTTGTGTCCTCCCAAGTTTTAACTCCCATCCTTGTTTCTGTCCTCCCAGTTTTTAACTCCCATCCTGATTTGCATCCTTCCAAATTTTAACTCCCATCTTTCTGCCCTCCCAGATTTTAACTCCCATCCTTGTGCCCTCCTGGATTTAACTCCCATCCTGATTTGTACCCTCCCACATTTTCAGTCCCATCCTGGTTTGTGTCCTCGGGGCTGGCCGAGCCCAGCCTGGCCGCCCGCCCGCTCTTGTGCAACGCCCTCGGTGCTGAGGGATTGTTTGGCAGCAGGAGCAGTTTCCAGCAGGAATTGCAGCTCCTGCCTGCTCAGCACAGCTGCCAGGACACTCACCCTGCGGCCTGGCTTGCCTGCAGGACCGGGAGGACCTTGGATGCCTCGTGGACCCTGCAAGGAATCGGGGAGAGAGGAAGAAATGTCACCTTGAGGGACCACGAGCAGAGCCAGTGGTCAGTGCCCACATCAGGCACTGCTGGGGCTCCCAGGGCTTTAAAATGAATCCCTGGAGCAGAGCCCGTGGTTCCAAACACACAGGGGAGGCTCAGGGCTGAGCATCTCCAGGAATTGTAGGCATTTATCCATGAGGAAGCTTTTGCAAGCACGTGGTGGAGATGCAGCCCAAAATCACTTCCCTTGCCATCAGAAAATGGGAACTTTCCCTTAATGCAGGATTTAAGGCTTGGAAGAACAATATCCTGAGCATTAGTGAATTCTCCACACTTCAAATTGTCTTTTAGGTACAGGACTTGTTTTTCCAGGAAAGAACCTGCAGAGTTTTATGCTGCTGGTTTAAAACCATGTCCAGAGCCTGCGTTAGGACACTTGGGGGGACATTTCCATGTCAAACGTGTTCCCACCCCTGCCTGCTTCCAGCTGGCATGGAGGGACTGAATCCCTGTTTCCCAACAGCCTCTAAGGCAGGACTGGCTCCTCCACCCTTCATTTCTCCAGCTCTCCCCAGTACCACACTCACCTGAGGTCCCATTTCTCCAGCTTCTCCCTTCAGTCCTCCACTGCCCGGAGGTCCCTTGGGACAGAAAAGAGGATTTGTGATATTTTATTGTATTTTTCCTCAAGAGAGCCACAGATGGGTTGGCTCCATCCTCATCATCTCTGTTATTCCCCATCTCCATCCCCTCCAGTTCCATCAAACCCAAGCTCCATCCACACCAAGCCCAGTATTCCAAAGTTCCACCCTCATCATCTCCAGCACTCCCCAGCTCCATCACTCTCAAATTCCATCACTGCCCGGCTCCATCCACACCAATTCCATCCCATCAATTTCCATCCTCACCAATTCTGTCACTCCCCAGTTCCATCCCCACCAATTCCATCAACCCAAATTCCATCACTCCATTTCCATTCCCATGAGTTCCATCACTCCTCAATTCCATCCCCACAGTTCCACCTCTCCAATTCATCCCTCCATTTCCATCATCCCTGATTCCATCATCCCTGATTCCATCATCCCCGATTCCATCACTCCCCAATTCCATCACTCCCCAATTCCATCTCACCAATTCCATCATCCCCAATTCCATCATCCCCAATTCCATCATCCCCAATTCCATCACTCCATTTCCATCCCCATGAGTTCCATCACTTCTCAATTCCATCA
>VZTB01017345.1:12460-25222 GCA_013397245.1 Thryothorus ludovicianus
CATCCCTCCATTTCCATCCTCCAGTTCCATCATCCCCAATTCCATCATCCTCAATTCCATCACTCCCCGGTTTCATCTCCCCAATTCCATCATCTCCAGTTCCATCCCTCTCCATTCCCATCCCCATGAGTTCCATCACTCCTCAATTCCATCCCCCCAGTTCCACTCCTCCAATTCCATCACCCCCAGTTCCACTTCTCCAATTCCATCACTCTCCATTTCCATCCCCATGAGTTCCATCCCTCCTCAATTCCATCCCCCCAGTTCCATCCTCCATTTGGGAGTGCCCAAGGCCACTATGGTTCAATTTTAGCAGTTCCCCACTCACCATGGGGCCCGGCCGCCCCGTCAGGCCCATGGGCCCTGCTGGTCCCCGCAGTGCCAGCTGCAACAGAAGGACAGACAGGGCTCACTGGGTGGCCCTGTGGCTGCTGTGTGCCACCAGCCACAGCTCCCGAGCCCACAAACCCTTGGAGCAACGTCCCTGTCCCCTGGGAATTCCAGCTCCCGTCCCACCCACAGCGGGCAAACAACTTCTCCTTGCCCACCTTTGCTGGGGCTGCCCCTGCATCCCTGGGAGTGCCCAAGGCCAAGCTGGACGAGGTTTGGAGAAATCTGGGATCATGGAAGGTGACCCTGCCCATGGAAGTGCTGGGAATGAGATGGGATTTAAGCTCCCCCCCCAACCCAACCCATTCTGTTTCTCCATGAAAGCCCCTGGACTGTCCATGAACCTGCTGAGAGCACATAAAAATTTATGACCCCACTTCAGTTCAGGGGAGTTTTTTTTTCTTTATTGTCCTGATGGTTCAATTTTAGAGGAATTTTTCCCTTTTTTTTTTTTTTTTTGGTAACTACTTAACATCCTCCAAACTGAACTCCAATTCAAGCTGAACACAGGGGGCTTTTAGCTCCATAATTAAGGAGTCGTGTTAACCATGCATCAACCCAGTAATTTCCATGGTGGGAAATGGAGCTGGGCCATGCTTTAAAAACATCCCTCAGACAATTTGTTCCCCTCGTGACAACCCAACACTTCCAAAGAGTTGTAATTATCTGTGTACTCCAGTAATTAAAATCTACCCAGCGATTGTGCTTGGAATGGCAGAAATATTGCACAAATGCTGGGTTCTGTGGCAGCTTTTTACAACACCCCATTAAAAGGGAGATGCTCTGAAACACTGCTGGCTGCTGCAACATTCCGTGCCTAATGAAAGCCAAATTTTAAGGGGATAAATCAACCTAATAATGCAATTAACAGCAGTGATAACGAGAAAAAACAAAACCCAAAAAGAAAAAGGTTATCCTTGCTGCAGGACTCTGTTTTCCAATCCTGTAGTTCCTCACAAAAGTGACATTTATTTCCCTTCCTGCATCGTGGTTTTCAGCCAAAATGTTGAAGTTCACAAAAAAATTTGTTCTAGAAATATTCAACTTTTCATCCACAGTCCAAAAGTTTCACAGGATTTATTTGAGTTTTAATTTTTTTCCCCCCAAAAATGAAAATTTAAATAAAAAAGGGACTTTGAATGAGGGGAGGGAGGTTCTATAATTTTTTTTGGTAAATCCTTATTATCAGCAGGCAGAAGAAAAAATAAAAAGAACAAAAGCAGAGAGCTGGAGAAAGCAGATGCTTCTCCTGAAATGTTTATCAGGTCAAACCCCCTATTTCCCAGGAAAATAAAATGCTGATGGAAAAATGCTGGGCAGGTTGGAAATTAAGACTGACAAGGTAACACCAGGAACATAATCCTGGATATTATTGGCAGCACGAGGTTAATGGACAGGAAAATGCAGTGACTGGGGGGATCAAGACTCTGCCTGAATCTGTAAAAAATCCATTTTGGAAAGGAGGGCTGGATGGAAAGCAGAAAATTCCCAGCTAAAGCAAAAACCTCGTTAAAAACCCAAAAAAGGCAGGTGTCACCCATGGGGGAGATCCCAATGGATTTTATCCCATTTGAGGGTGAAATAAATTGGGTTTTTAGCTTCTTTAAGCCCCCAAAAATTTTGTGTAAAGCCAGCAAGCAGCTTTGAGTGACAGAGCAGCTCCAGCCACATTCCAGCTGCAGCCAGATGTGGGCTCTGGGCCTGTCCCCAAATCAAACAGCCCCAAATATTAATTCCCTTTGGGAATTACCACCCCAAAAAAAATTTCTCCTTCCTGGCAAGGGAGTGTTTGCAGCAGAATTTGGTCCCTTTGGGGCAGGACGGGGGCAAACAGAAGTTTGGGAATTTTGGGGGTCCCTCAGCTCCTTCTGAATCTCTGGTTTTTAACTCCAGCACTCAGGAAAGCTCCCAGGAGCACCCAGGGAAGAACAATTTCAGGGAAGGACTTCATAAAAAATGAAGTTTTATTTTGAAGAGATGAGAGCAAAGCCTTTTGCACTGAGGTGTCCATCCAGGCAGGGAGCAGGAGTTGTACTGGGAATGTGCCAGTCTCGTTTCACCAGGGATGATTTTGGACATCAATCAATAAAGTCATCCGAGGAAAGAAATGTTCCAGGCATAGTCACCATGTATTCCCAGCTAAATATATTAAATTACAAATCTGCCTGTTGGGATTCTGGGAGCTGGGAACAGCTTCCACCTGTGACATGGGTTTCATTATTAGGATTTACTGGGGGGAAAACCATAAAAAAATAAGAAAACGCCTTCTTTTATTTTAAAAAAGAAAATAAGAAAAGTCCCTCAGCTGTCCATCATGACCTTCAAAATATAAATATATCAGAGCCAACAGGTTTGTGTGGCCACTGCCAGGAAATTAAACCCAGCTTTCCATCAGTTGGCTTTTACCAAAAACCCAACCCCATGGCGGGTGCCAGCCCACGGCAGGTGAGAGCTCCCACCACAGCCCTGTGCAGAGATGGGAGAGGTTCCTTCAGGCACCTGCTGAGAGCCACCCCAGGCAGTCCCAGGTGCCAACACTCACCCTGGCCTGCTGCAGGATGGCCTGGGCTTGTGCCTCCTGCGCCGACACCATCGGTCCCTTGGAGCCGGCGTCGCCTCCTCCGCTGAAGCGGAACTGGTGGGAACGAGGGGGGACAAAGATCAGGAGTTCTGTCCCTCCACCCTTCACCAGCTCGTTCAGCACGACTGCCCCAAACCCATCCCAGTCCCCCCAGGTCACCCCAGTGCCCCCGGGTCACCCGGCCCAGGGCCACCAAGCGAGCGCCGTCCCCGCGCCACCAGCCCGGGGTGACACACAATGAGGGGGATTGTGGCCTCGGGGACCTCCCACACCACATCCAGCCCCAGCACGGGCTCTCCCAGGGCTGGCATGTCCTGCTGTCCCAGGGCTGCCATGCCCTGGTCCTGTGCAGCGCCAGGATCACCTCAGGGTATTTGTGCAGCTCCGGACAAAGCTGAGCTGCTCGAGCGTGGCTGTTTGTCCCAACGGCACAGCCTGGGCTGCTGTTCAAGCCAGCACTCAAAAAACACCCCAAATATTAATGATTTGTTCATTTTATTTCCCCAGATTTGATATAGAAGTTTAATCTTTCCTTCCACCCCACTGTCCTGCTCCTGCTTTAGCTGGGAGGTTTTTCAAGAGGGACGCTCCTGGTTGCAGAAACTCCTGGCACAGCTCTGTCACCTCTGCTGGCTTTAGGTGTGTGACCACAAATGTGAAGAAATGCAATTTCCAGGCCCAGGGCTGGCTCCTGCAGTGGCCCACAGCCGTGGTGGGGTGGCCAGAAAAGCTCCACGTGGATCTCCCAGCCCAGGCTCCTGCCAGGAACCTCCCCAGGCTCACCCTG
Organism: Thryothorus ludovicianus; assembly: GCA_013397245.1. NCBI lineage: Eukaryota > Metazoa > Chordata > Aves > Passeriformes > Certhiidae > Thryothorus > Thryothorus ludovicianus. The sequence continues at coordinate 16,219 of VZTB01017345.1, forward strand.
TGGAGCCTGGATAACCTGTTCAGGTTTTTCCCTAAAAACTCCTTCCCTCTGGTACCCAAGTGCTGATTTCCAGCAGCTGGTTGCCTCACATCAAAAAAATCACATTTCTTTAGGGTCCCAGGACCAGCAAGGCTGATTTGAGCCTTGCTGGAGGAGGAGGAGAACAACACAAAATAACCACTGGTCATTAAAAGAGGTGGATTAGTCCAGATGATTGAAATTTTGGCACTTGGAAGAGCTGTGAGAAGTTCCTGAGTGTAGGACAGAGGGTTCTGCCTGGAAATTTGGCTCAGTTGTTTCTTTGTGGTTTTATCTCTCTCTGTCCAGTCAGAAACACTGCAGCTTGTTCGGAATTCCAGAAATGTTTGGATGCTCTCAGGCACAGGGTTGGATTTCTGGGCTGGTCCTGTGCAGCGCCAGGAGCTGCACTCAATAATCCCTGTGGGTCCCTTCCACTTTGGGATTTTCCATGATTTTTATCATTATCCATAATTTCTGGAGATTTTAACCTGTGTTTTTGACTAATGAAGGAGCTCCAGTGCTTTGCAAAAAGTCAATTTACAACGGGAACCAACCAGATCCATCTTTTATCTCAAGGAAAACGTGTCCTTGGGGTAAAGGAGATGGGAGATTTCTGCAAGAAGGGGCATTAAGCAGCAGCAAAATCAAGAAATTTGACTCATTTTAATCCTTTTTTAGTTCTGTTTGCACTCACAGGCAACATAAGCATCGTCCCTGGTGGTCCTGGCAATCCATCTGCTCCTGGGAGACCCGGGCGTCCAGGTGGGCCCTGAAAGAAGAAGAAATCAAAATAAACTTCTAAAATATCCTTTTGGTTCTGTCCGTACATTAGCAGCTGTGGTTATGTCAAGATATTGTCACGACAGGGATTGAGCTCGTGGGCATCCCAAATTTTCTTTAATTTTCTTCATTCCCTCCTCTTCCATCCTGCCCCTGCTGTTTTCCAGGGTCTGCCTTGTACGATTTTGGAGTGAGAAATCCAAGTCCCTGCGATGCTCCAAGTTAATAGAATCAATATTTAGTTTGATCTGTAAAAACCTATTAAAAAATCCCAAAATTAGATAAAACTTCCTAACTCAGGGTCAGCGAGAGAGAAATGGAGGAACATAAAAAAAAAATGATCCAACTGATTGAATGCATGCAGGGATGAATTTTTCTCTCTCTCTCTCTTCTTTCTTATTTTATATTTTTTTAATTATTATTATCTCAGTCCTTTGAGGCACCTCCAGTGGAGTGACCCTGTCAGGGGCTGTAAATCAGCCCAAATCCGTGGATCTCCACGGGGCTGTGCTCAGTGGGGGATCTTTAACTGGCACTAAAGCAACGAGTGGGCAATAAAAATCTATTGATGGAGCCATAAAGAATCAAACATGGCCAATTTTAAAGTTGAGGTTAACCCAAATTTCCTCCTCATTCCAGTGATCCCGTATGCAAATGAGGGTGACATCAATGTGTGTGGTTAATTGCAATTTTCACAGTTTAAGGTAAAAAGGATTTGACCACATCCCAGCAAGGCCAAGAAAAGTCCCAGGGCTCCTTTTGTGACCAACAGCTCAAGACTGAGAACTTGGCTACTGCTTTATTTAGGAAACACCAATAATAAATCAATTTATGGAGAACTGATTCCCTTGGAAGGGCAGGCAATGAACAATTTGCAGTTCTCCCTCTCCTGACTGTTCAGACCCTAGAAAAAAAATAAGTAAATACAAAATTCTGTCACAAATCTCAGACATGGGGACACCAAAAAGCCAGGAAGTCGTGAAGTCACCCCACAGGGGAGATGGGCAAAGGTGGGAAAGACAAATAGGTAACAAAGTGCCTAAAAATGAGAATATTTTAACCAAGCAACCCAACAGACCATTGAACCAAAAGATTTGGTGCATTATCCTTGCCCCACACCCTTCCAGCAAGACCTCCCCACCCCACACCTCTCTGCTCCCTCTAATTCCGTGTCCAAATTCATGATTCCCTCATTCCCTGCCCTTCAAAAAAACCCCAAACCATTCACCTGAGGTTTCCAGCACTAAATCAGAGCCCAGCCCTGGAAGGGGTGAGGAGCTGCCCCTGCCCAGGGCTGTGGGGTCCCCAGCTGGGCTGTCCCTGTCCCCAGCCCCACAAGGACAGGGCAGAGCCACCAGCCTGGAATAACAACGCTGCTCCCAGGGCTGGATCAGCAGAAAAACACCAGGAAAAATCCCAGCAGTGCCCAGGGGGAGCTGCAGAACTCCAGCACAGGCATTTTTCCAGCCACAGTTTGCTCAGCCTGACCCAAACTTGAGTCCTCGACCCCACTGAGATCCCGTCCCAGACCCCTCTGTTGGAGCAGAAATGCCACAAATTATTTAGGCCAGGCTTGTTTTATATGATAAACTTTCTTTTCTCTCCCTCTCACCTCCTTCCACTCCAGCCCTGCCTACGATGGAGCAGGGCTGAGCTTGTTTATCTCTCCTGACAAGTGTTGATGCAGTGCTTTTATCCATAAACGCCTTTTTTTTTTTGTTTCAGGCTGGGTGTGGGAGGTCTTTCCCTGGTGGAATGGACCAGCAAGGGGTGGGGGGGGACACGACAGCAAGAACGGAGGAAAATCAAACCCATAAAGCACTTTGGAAATTTAAATTCATGAATGCCTGGAAGAAATGCAGCCTGCCAGGCTCTGGGTGTAAATCTGCGTGGCTCTCGTTATGGAAATGGGGATTTGCTGATATACAGCAGCCAGGGATGGGCACTTCAGCTTGCATTTGGTGCAGTGCTCTGAAATCCCAGGCTGAGAGCAAATCCTGGGCTAAAATTGCCATGGAATGGTTAAACTGAACCCCGGGGGTGTTTGTGTGGGGGTTCCTTCAGTCGCAGGCAGCGAGAGTGGGACCAGCAGCCCACGGTGCTGAGCCTTAAAATTCACCAAGTGTCTCTCTCTCCCTGGTAATTTTACAGCCCTGGTCAGAAAATTACATAATAGGAGATGGTTTTTTTGTAGTTTTGGGGGTCTCTTAGTTAAGGCAGCGCCCTGGAAGAGCTCAGAAGCCAAATTGGGGTTTTTAGGGATCCTCTTGCACTTCTGAGGCACAAAACTCAGGGGAGCAATTCCTTTGGGATTCAACGACTGGATGGTTTTGGAAGGTGAAGATATTTTGTGATGAGCCTTCCCCTCCAGGTGTGCTGACCCCAGAGCACCCAGACACCCGAATTTCCAAACAAACACTGGGGAGGGTGAGGGAGCTGCAGCTTGCTCTGGTGCTGCAGCTCATCCCCTCCAAAACAACACATTTTCCCACTTCCTTCCTCCCAGTCTGGAGCCCCCATGGAACAGCTCCCTGCTCTCCTCAGTGCCATATTTCCTTCATCCCACTGCTCCAGGAAAGTCATCCCAAAGCATCCTGGGCCCTCTGGAACCTCCCACACCCAGGCTGCTCCTCAGCTCTGCTGCTGACACAAACTCCTCTGTGCCTCCTGAAATCACTGATCAAGCAAGAAGCTTTAAATAAATAAAGCTCTCTCTTTTTTATCATGAATAAACCCGAGCTAAATGAGTGTTGGCCAATATTAACAGAGCTGGCTGTTGTTGGGGTATTAATTCATTGCACCTGCCTGACAGCAGATAAAAAAATCTCTTTATCAGATGCAGGCAGAGGGAATGCTCCTCACTGTACACAGGGAAGGGTCATGTAAATTCATGAGCTACACTCTCAGGGTTAATAATAAACAAATTAAAAGAGGAGCAGCTCTAATTGAAAAGGAGGGTTTGAATAGAGCTGCAGCTCCTGGCTCTGTGTGTTCATCACTGTGCTGTGTTCCACCCTGTGCTGGACCCTGGCAGGAGCAGGATGTGCAGCCTGTGCTAGAATGCAAATTATTCCTGTCTTTGGAGGGCGTGGAAGCAGCAGGGACTGAGTGGCTGCTGCTGCTTGGCTTTGCAGGGCTGTTCCAGAGGAGCCTGGACAGCAAATATCTGCATCTGCCTGGACAAATGACAGGAAGAGAGCCCCGTGTCCCCAGGGCCAGCATCCAGGAATGCAGCAGGAGAAGGGAGAGCTTCACGCTGGGCAAGATGGAGACAAGCAAGAAAGGGCTGAAGCCACAGGGAAAAACACCCTGGAAATATTCAGAAGCCAAATCGGGATTTTTTTAGACCTGGACCACTGGGAGATGCAAACCACGCCCAGCTCACTGAATTCAGAGCTGGGGCAGGAGTGCAGTGCCACAAGGGTTAATCCAGGCCCAGGAGCTGAGCCTGGATTGACTTTGTGAGCTGGGATTGATGGAGCACAGGCAGGGCCCCCCTCCTCAGCCGTGCCACAGCCCCAGAAATGTTATCCCTGCTCCATCCATCAGTGAATCCAGCAGCACTGCAAACCAGGGCAGGGCATTCCCAGCACTGCTAACTGGGAAAAGTGGGAGAGCAGCAGCTCCAGGGCTCCAGGCTCATCCCCAGGGATCAGGGAGGCAACAAAAAACCTGACCTAAAAAACTGCAGTGCCCAGGTTGGGGACAGGGCCATGGGAATGCCCCAGCACCTCAGGAACCTCCTCAAATACACCATAAAACCTCCCAGCAGGGATTTTCCCTCTCTCAGAGGTTGTGTTTTGCAATGTGGAAGGAAATCAGGAGGAAAAGGGGACATGAACATGGCCACAGCAAATCTCTGGCACCACTGCAGCATTTAAAAGGAGGCCAAGGGGAGATCCTTGGGAGCACAGAGATCCTGTTCTGATCTTCTGGAATGGACTGGATTCTGCCTTCTACTCTTTCTGGCTCTTAGGTTTCTCAAAAAAAAAATAAAAAATTAAAAAAGCAATCAAGGCCACAGACACTGAGCTGAATTTACAACAACAACCAGCTGTGTGAAGACCACACCCCACCCTTACTCCAGCCAGACCTTCCCCTCTGAACTTGGCCATTGCCTTTTTTCCCACCTCATCCCAGCCAAAAAATCTGCCAGAAGAGTGGGAAGCCCTACAAACACACAGAGCCTGTGTCTGGCCACCCCAGTTTATTCCTCTGGGCATCCAGGGTGCAAATCTGCTGTGGTTCCTCACTTGGGAATGAGCTGTTGGCTCCATGAGGGATCAGAGCCTGCCAGGGGCAGGGAGCTGCCTTATCTGCCAGGAAAACTGCTCAGTTACATCAGGGATGTGTTTGCTGATAAGAGCTGCCTTCCTCTGGAGGTGTTTGCAATTGCTGGGTGACAGCCATGACTCTAATAAATTTTAAAAAAGAATTAAATAATATTTTTAACTAATTAATTTATAAATAAAAATATCCTGTATTAAAAAAATACTACTACTACTTCTACTCAAAACTCTGTACCAAAAAACTTTAACAAACTTTAATACTCTAAACTCTTTACCTTCAAAACTAATATATTCATACAATAAACAAATTTCCAACTACCACCAACTACTCTTATCTCTTTAAAAACCCAAACCTATAAAAAACTCAACAAAAGGTGCCCCGTGGGAATGACAGCAGTGGGATGCTGTGTTCTGGAGCATCTCTGGGACCTGTGGCACTGCTGCTCCCTCCCCTCCTGTGCTTTCCAGGGAAAACACACCTGAGAGCCACCCAGCCTGCACAGGTGTCAGCTTTTATATTTTTTAGATCCTGTACTGGTTTAGTGGGTAGTTCTGGATTTCATATTCAGTGAAACTGAGCTCTCTTCACAGAGCAGGGAGACAAAACAATTCCTGCTCTAGCTCAGCACCAAGGACAACTTTCAGCCCAAGAACAAAACCAACAGTGAATTGAGAAGGAAAAACCAGAAGGATGGAACTTCATAACCTGGAGCTGTAATTGCACAATTAACTCCAATCTTCTCATGAACCAGAACTTATCAAATTGTGAGACCTCATGACCAGTTTTCCATTCTGTGCCCATTTTGGGTTCACCTTGGGTGCTGCCCAGGTGTGCCCATTGAGGTTTTTTAATAAATCCCTGCTTTATCCTTTTGCTCTGGCTGCTCTCTGCTCCAGCTCAGCCTCCAGAAGGCCTCAGTGCCCCAAACCCCAGCGTGGCTCACTGGGCACCCCTCTGCTCTCAGCCCAGGCTCTGAGCAAATCCAGGGCCTTGGCTGTGCTGGGTGAGTTTTCCATGAGCTACCAGGGCAGAATTCCTGCTGCAGGAGGGCTGGGAGCAGTGGGCAGCCAGCTCCTCACCCACCTGGATCCCTGCTCACCTGGCTGCCTCTGCCAGGGGCTGAGCAAAGGAGCAGCCCCAGGGTCCTTTCAGAGACTCAGCTCGGGGGGTGAGGACGGTGGGGTTGAATTTTTGGGATTTCCAAGGACAGGGATTGCTGCTGGAATGCTGCTCCTGCACTTACTGAGCCGAGGTTTGAGCTCAGCAGCTCCCAAAACACAGATCACAGCTGATCCCAGGGGCAGGGCAGAACTGCAGAGCTGCAGGGTGGGATTTGGGGGCACCATCCCCAAAAGCACCTGGGAGCAGCTGCCTTTGAGGAGACACCCCAAAGCTGGAGGCTCTGCAGCATCTCTTCACACAGCAGAGGCTGCCAGGGACAAAACTGATTTACAGCAGCATCCAGAGCTGAGTTATGGCACTGCTGAAGAACATAAATCAGTGCCTGGTGCCCACTGGCACAGCAATAACCCACCTGGGGAAAAGGTGAAGTGCTGCACAAGAGCTCCTTTCCCTCAGGGAACACCCTGGGACAGGGAAAGGCCTTGGGGAAAGACCCTGGTGTGACCCCAGGGCCATCCTGGACCAAAGCAAAGCCAAACCTGTGCCAGGACTCCCAGCAGCAGCAGGAATGAGGGTGTAGAGTCCCAGCTGAACTCCATCTCCCTGTGCTGATGAGTCTTTGTTCTCCCAGTGCCACACTGGGAGGAGCAGCTGAAGGGCACAGGCACAGAGCAGGGGGTTTGCAGCCTTAATATTGGTTTTAACTTGGAAAATTGATTAATCCATTTGGGTAATGAAGCTGTTTCCCAGCCCCTCTTCATCTCTGGATTCAAAGCTCTGCCCTGTGTCCCACCATGAGCTCCTTTGGGAATTGTTCTCACAGGATGAACAGGATTTTAATGGCATTTTAAGGCTCCAGGGATCCCCCACAGCCCCACTCTGACCACACAAACCCACCCAAAACTCCAGCAAAGAGGAGAAAACCACGGCCACTCACCCTCTCCCCTGGGTCACCCATTAAGCCCACGGGTCCAGTTGGTCCTGGAGGTCCTGGAAGGCCCTGGCAGAGAAAAAAAAACAAACCTCTAAGCCATGAAAATGTGTTATTATTTGTAGCAGATTTCTACAAGCAGCAGGAAAAGATTTCGAGCTCTCTGTTTATTTTTGCACCAGAAAATCCACCCCAAAGCTCTCCCCATGCACGTGTGTGGCAGATGGGAGCCTGGGGACAGCATCCCACACCTGGAGCAGGGGGAAAATGTCACTTACTGCTGGGCCTTCGGGACCAGGGGGGCCTTCCACCAGCATTCCCTGAGCAAGAGGAAGGAAAAAAAAGTGATTAGACACATCCTCAAAGTCATTTTGAGCACAGGGAAAAGCCCAGTGCTTGGTCTGTTCTTAAATATTCCAGCTCTTGCTGCTGTGCGGAGACATCCCAGAGCTGGAGGGTTTCCTCTCCCTGTGGATGAGTTCTCCCAGAGGTGCAGAGGATCATGGAAAAGTAAAATAATGAGGATTGAAATCCAACAGAGCAGCCCTAGCACAGCATCACCTGCCCCATCACAACCTTCTCCCTCTGCTCAGAGCCAGGGAAAAAGCAAATCCTGGGCTTTGTCCATCCTTGCTGCTGCTGGAGCTTGAGGAAAAAGCTGTTCCTAGCCCTAAAGAGCTTAACAAGAAGTTAGCAATCAAATTGCAAGGTGGTTTTTCAATGATTTTTATTTTTTCCTCAACAGACTGCACGCTGTGATTTCCTCAGTGAATGCAGGAAATCACTGTGTGGGAAAAATTCTGGGATATTGGTACTCCAGCCCCTTCAATCCAAATATTTTGTCATCACTTTAGATCAGATCTATCATGCACTCAGGAAAAGTAAAGTTTGGGGTTGTTTGTTTCTTTTTTCCCCTCATGAGTGTGTAAGAAAAGAAAAGAACCTCCCAATCCGCCTGGAAAATCCTTTCCAGAAGGCACCAGGATGTTTTTGGGAAGAGCTCAGTCCCTTTTATCTCTGGATCAGAGATAAAGCAGTGACAAACTCAGCAATTCCCAGCTCACCTGTGGCACACAGACATTTTCCTAAGGGATGGAATCCTGTGAAAATCTCTGGATGAGCAGTGGGAGAACCCTGCAGGGGCTGCTTCGGGGTCAGGCTCTGGTGCCAAAAGCCTCAGCTGACCCCACTCCAACCGAGCTGAACGAATCCGAAATGTCTGCAGGAAAATCCAGGCATTCCTACCCCAAAACCACAGTCCCTGAGCCCAGAGCAGCAAAAAATTAACCCAAATCAGCCTGCCACCACCCAACCCTGCTTCCAGCAGGGTTTCTGCACCAAAAAATGCGTGGCCAGCTCTGTTTTCTGCTTTTCCTGGTGTCCACACTCATCACCACGGGATTTGAAACCTCAGTGAAGATCTGGCATGGGTGAGGGGAAATCTGCTGCTGCCACCACAGGAGAACTCTGCAGCTCCTCACCAGGGAGGAATTTGGGTCACGGGCTTCACCCTGAGCCCGTGGAAGGTTCAGCTGTGGAAATATTTCACTGGGTGGGAGTTAGGGATGAATTCCACACGCCTGTGCTGCAAGGTGCAGGGAAATCCCAGAGATGCCAGCACATGGACACCCCAAAAATCCACCCCAGCACATGGACACCCCCAAAAATCCACCCCAGCACACGGACACCCCCAAAATCCATCCCAGCACATGGACACCCCCAAAATCCATCCTTGTTGAGATTCCAGCACATGGACACCCCCAAAATCCACCCCAGCACATGGACACCCCCAAAATCCATCCCAGCACATGGACACCCCCAAAATCCACCCCAGCACATGGACACCCCCAAAATCCATCC
>VZTB01017345.1:26456-36771 GCA_013397245.1 Thryothorus ludovicianus
AAAAAAAAATTTAAAAAATAAAGAACTACAGAGCGAAGCAAATCCGAATTTCCTTGCTCTAGAGGAGCTGCACGGAGAGAGACAAGGCAGCATTTGGTCTTGTTTACTTTCTGGCAAAAGCCATCCATGCTCCAGTGTTTTGAAATAGCAAAGGCGGCCAAATTCTTTCTGGATGATTAAACTTAACTATTTTGTTCGCTTTGTAGCTTTTCAGGCTGGGTTTCTGCCATCATCTTCGCGGGGCTTGGCTGCCCCCCTTCCCTTCCCACCCCTCTGATAAGGAAATCGCTGGCTCCTCCTTTTGTTTGCAGAGTGAGAGACCCAGAAAGGAGGAGAAGGAAGGAAAGGTCAGAAATGTTTTGAGAAGGGACTTAATTGGAATTTTGAAGCCACGCTGCTGCACCCCGGCTTCTGCCTGGCTCCCCTCCCCACCACCTGCAGGAATTTCAGGTGAAAGAGGAAAAAGGAGGAAAAATGGAAAGGGGGATAATGGCCTGAGGATGCTGGGAAGTGCTGGGTGCTGTGCTGGCCCTCTGCCAAGGAAAATGAGGTTAATTGAGCTGCGGGTGTGCAGCGAGCAGGAGCTCAGCCCTCGGGGACTGCGCTGGGGCAGGTGGGTGCCAGGAGCTGAGCCCAAATTCCAGCCTGGGCAGGAGCAGGAATGGGGGTACCTGGGCATCCTGGCACCCACAGAGGGAGAAAGATGGGAATTAATAAAGAACCTTTTGCTCTGCTCACAGGAGCCCCTGAGGCAGCCCCACCATGAGGCTCCTGCCCCACCTCAGGGTGCTGGGTTGGGCACCCGCAGCTTTTGCAGGATGCAGAGGGCACAGACAGCTTGGAATTGTTCTTTAGAAGGAGAACAACCTCAAAATCAGGCCAGATATATAAAGGAACAGGGTTCCACCCTGGGAGGGACACAAAGGAAAAGCTGGAGTTGGTGCAGGAGCAAACCTCCCTACAGCTGTGTGCAGGGATTTATTTTCTATCCCTTTTTATTCCCACTGGTGACCCTATTAAAACCAGCCCCAAGCTGGGAGTTCAGGGCAGGATACGACCTGGATGCTCCAGGGGCACTCCCAAACTCCTGAGGGATGAGACCTTCCCCCTGCCTAACGCTTCAGCCCGGGGTTTTATTTTGCTAAACAAGAGATTTTATGGGAATTCTTGCACTTCCTTCACGATTTAGGTCGCTCCTTGAAGCTTTAAAAGAAATCATATCATTACAGTGTTCTACATTAAATGAACCATGGAATTCCCATTCTTTCATGGGAATTTTCCTCCCAGTTGTCCCATTGAGAACAAATTCCCTGCACCTTTTTTTCCAATGGGAGGAAAAAAACCCCAACAAAACCCCAAACTCAGGTGCTCCTTACCGGCTCGATAATGGCAGGTTCCCCCTTCTGCCCCTTCTCACCTCGAGGGCCACCAATCTGTGGGACAAAGCCAGACAGTCAGAGAGGACATTGCCATCATCACCATCACCCTCATCATCCTCACCACCAATCCCAGCAGGAACTGGAGATCCTGGCACAACCCTGCAGGAAAAACCCAGGGCAGCTCCTCCTTGTTTAAGTACAAGCTGCAGGTGGGTGAATCCTTGGGTTTTTTTTTCCACTAATTCTGCTCCAAATTAGTGAAGGAGCAAGATTTTGAGGCAGAATTTTCCTGGGTGGAGCAGGAAAACCTCTCACCCCTTCGTAGATGGTGTCCTGGTTGGCCGGCATGCCGGGGCCGATGTCGGGAGAGGCTGTCCGGTCGTAATAATTGTCATAATAATTCCCATCATATTCCTTTATGGTTTCCTCGGTGAAATCTTTATCCAGGTCATCCCCTCCTTGAGCGGCCTGGAGAGGGAAAGAGCAGAAATGGATCAGGAATTCTCTCCTGCTGGAATATCAGTGTGTTGTTGTATTAAGGGTTGGGGTGACTTCTGCAAAATGAGGATGATTTATAATCATAGTGACAAGAGAAGAAACTGGGAAAAAGTACAATTCTGGAATTTTTAATTTTCCAGTGACTTCTCCAACAGCAGGAAGACAGATGGGAGAAGCTTCATGTCAAATATACACCCTGGCTTTCCCTGGGATTTCTTCACTGATCCCCAGAGGAACACCGTGAGTAGAAAAGTTGGAGTGAGGAAAACAACACACAGCCCAAAGCTCGTGTCAGGAGGATCCTGCACACTCCAAATGCCTGAAGAAAGAGGTAATGGAAGTTTCAAGCTCCAAATCCTCCTCATCTCTCACTCTGGATTATCAAGCCCAAGGAGCCCCACATCCGTTCCCAGCTCCCAGATGCACACCAAGCCCACGATGTGTCACCGTGAGCGTCCAACTGCAGCAGGAAATGTGGAAAAACCCGAGTTCACTCCCGTGAAAGCCTCCTGTTTGTTTAGTCTGGGATCCAATCCGCGCCTGGGCTCGTCCCAGCACCAGAAGTTGTTACAAATCTGATGCCTCAAGCCCCTGAATCCTCCCTGAATCCTTTCAGATGCCACGGAGCACAGCAAGGACAGCCAGACAAGGCTCAGAATTTCCTTGCTGCTCTCCACGTCCCTCTGCTCCCAGCAGCCTGGCAGGCACCCCTCGCTCTGAGCAGCCCTGCAAAGAACAACGTGTGCTGCTGAGGTTTGTTTGGTCTCTTTCCTATCCAGGTAATGACCAAAATAGTCCAGAAATTGAATTATTTCCAGGCTTTCCTGGAGAAATAGCTCCTCGCTACTACGAATTCAAAGTCGCTTCAGGGCCATCACAACTTCCAGACTTCTTTCTGTGCCAGAACTGCTCAGAAGTCATAAACATGAGCAGCTGGGTCTAAATTCAGCAGGTTTTAAACTAAGACTAAGCCTAGAACTGAGGCAATCACAACCCCACTTTCTCTTACCTCTGCAAACACCAACTGGCCTTGGCAGAAATTATAGTTTGGCAATAATTTAATTAGAAATCTTGGGAAAGTCAGGATTATTTTTCCTTTGGGCTGGTTCAAATGGATCTGTTGCTTTTATCCTGGCTGAAATATTTCACCTGGTTTTGCACTTTGAAACCTTAAAACCCTAATCTAAAAAAATCTCATCTGGCTCTAAGGATCTGGGGACAGTAGAAAATTATTCTATTGAAATGCATATCAAAAATGTCTGGTTTGACATTTTAATTGAGGTCCTCAAGTCTATTTGCATGGAAAGATGATATTTGGAATGAGTGGGCAGCTCCCTGCCTGAGCTTTTTTCCTCTATTTCCTTTCATTAACAACTAAAGTGGCCCTTGAAGCCTCCTCCTTCCTCTTCCACTTTTTTATTTAAGGCCCCTCTATCCAATCTTTAATTCCTGTCTCTTAGAAAGTCCCAGCTTGGCCAAAGATTTCTGGCTCTTGGTCAGGAAACTGAAAACTTTCCCATCCTTGGGTTCCCTCAGGATGGCTCCCTCGATTCCTGGAGCCTTTTCCTTTTCTCCCTGTGCATCATTTTGGGCTCTCCAAGCTCCTCCACCAGATTTTGGCTGGACTGGATCCTCCCCTGCCCTTGGAGCTGCTCAGATCTTTGCTTGGACATTTTCCCTGACACCCTTCCCCTCAAATTTCCATCTCCAGGGAATTTTGCAGTCTCTTTTGCCAGCCTTGAGTTGTGACAGCCTCACAACAAGTAATTCTCCACTGGAGAAACCACCCCTAATTCCTGGGGATTAGGATGGGATTTGGAAGCATTACAGAAACATGGGATGGGGTGGGTTGGAAGCACTTGAAAGCTCATCCAGTTCCAAACCCTTGCCATGGGCAGGGACATTTGCCACTGGAGCAGCTTGCTCAGGGAATAATTCCATGTTATCCCACCATGGATTCCCTTGCTGCTGCTCCTGGATAATGAAAGATTTGCCCATTTAATGTCATTATTTCCTTGCTCTGTGAGCTCCTCAGCTCCCATTCATCTCAGTCTCACCAACATTCCCCCATTTCAGCAGCATAAAAAGCAAGAACTGGGCAAGTCTTAAGCCCAGCAGAATTTGGAGTGCAGCAGTTCAGCTGAAGGATGTTGAAGTGTGGGGAGGAAAGGTTAAAAATTCCAACAGAAAAAGCTGTGGGATCTGGGCTGATCCCAACCCTGGGCAGATCCATGCACAGAATAAAGGGGTTCACACCAGGTGGGTGCAGCAGTTTTGGAATCAAGGCTTTGTCCCACTGTTGAAATGTAAAAAAAAATCCAACAAAAAACTGAAAAACATAAAGATGCTTTTCAGTGCAAATGGCAAAAGGAAAAATATTGATGTTCTCCAGCAAATCAACATTTTAAGGATTTATATTAATAACTCTGGGATAAAAAGCTTTTACTGAGATTTTAACAGCAACCCTCATTTCTCTTTTTGACAGACAAGCACTTCACCCGAGGAAGTGCAGATGTCAATATGAGCAGCTTTTTTCCAGGGGAATAATCCTTAACCAAATTCTAAATATCTGCATTCCCCACCCTGAAAAATCTGGAGTGAAAACATTTCACAAGAAACTTCCTCTCCCTGCAGCTGCCTGAGCCACTTATGGATTTACCATCTGGCTGCTCCCATCTCCTTTGCTTCCAGGGCTATGAAACAGCAGAATTAATTAAAAAAAAGATAAAGAAAAATTAAAATTAATGAATAAAAATTACATCAGTCTCATTGTAGGTGACGACGGTGCTCGTGGGGAGTTCAGCTTCCACTGCATTTTCAGTGAGGCCACCCTGGGGATCGATTTCCTCGTTGTAGTTGAGGTCCTCGTAGGGCATTGGGGTAAAATACTCCTCGTTGATGGTCTCGTAGTTGTACTCATCAACCAGGGGATCATCCACTGCTCCGTCCTCCTTGGGCTGCTTCCCGGGGTTCCCCCTCTCTGGGGCTGCTGTGGCAGCTGGATTGTCCTGTTGTACATGGGAAATAAAACACCAGCATCAGAGAAACAGAAAATGCTCTGCATCATCCTCTCCTTCTGCTGCCTGAAGTTTGAGCTTTGATATTTTTTAGATTCTGGGCTGGTTTAGGGGCTAGTTTTGTGTTTCATGTTAAGTGTTGCTGAGCTCTCTTCACAGAGCAGGGAGACAAAACAATTCCTTCTCCAACTTGGCACAAAGGACAGCTTTCAGGCCCAAGAACAAAACCAATGTGAAGGGAGAAGGAAAATCCTGGAGGATGCAGCTGCATAACCTGGAGCTGTAATTGAACATGAACTCCAATCTGCTAATGGACCAGAACTTATAGAAGTGTGAGATCTCACAGCCAGTTGTCCATTTTGGGTTCACCTTGGTGTGCCCAGTGAGGCCTTTTAATAAATCCCTGCTTTATCCTTTCACTCTGGCTGCTCTCTGCTCCAGCTCAGCCTCCAGAAGGCATCACTTCCATAAAGATTTGTCACCTTCACCCCTGCCAGGACCCTCCTGGTACCTGCTTGGTTTCGGGTCTCTCTCCAGCAGCCACTTCAGGAGGGCTGGGTTTGCTGGTGGGAGTTTCTGGTTTGACAGCTTCGTCCACATCCTCGTAGTAGGGGTACTCGTAGTAGTAAGTGTCACCTTCTCCCTCCCCGTCCGTGTACTGCAAGGAGAGGAGGAGAATTAGGAAATGAGGTGGGAGCACCCAGTGTGTCCATCCCAGCTCCTTTGGACATCACAGCTTCACTCTGCAAGTTCAGGTGGGATATTTGGGGAGAAACTCTTCCCTGGGAAGGTGGGAAGGCCTTGGAATGGGTCACTGAAAACATCCATGGCTGCACCATCCCTGGAAGCGTCCAAGGCCAGGTTGGGTGTGAAGCAACCTGGGATGGCAGAAGGCAACCCAGCCCATGGCAAGGGGTCGGAATTTGAGAAGCTTTAAGACCCTTCCAACCCAAACCAGTGACTCTCTGATATTTTTCCAACCTTGGATTGCTGAAACCTCCCAGATCTGCCACACCTGAGCCGCCGAGAGAGGGGCAGAAAGCGCAGGAGCTCCAGGGCCAACAGCACCCGTGTGACTGCCCACCCAGCCCCGGCCTGCAGGCAGGAGGGTTTGGAAAAGCAGATCCTTGCAGCCTTTTCCACAAGGCGTCAGTCATTCTTCAGCAAGGAGCCCAAACAAAGGCTCTGGTCCCGGCCGGGCACGGCCCCGCTCCTCGCCAGCCCAGCTCTCCCTGGCGCGTGGAGGAGTTATTCCTACATGGAGCAACACAGCCTCGGGACAAGCCAGCTCTTGTTGGGCTGCTGGCTCCAAAAGAGGAGTTTTATTTTCCTGCTGCCACAGATTTCCACCAAAGCGCTGCTTTATTTGTCTTATTTATTGTTTCTCCAGAAGCGCTGGCGGTGCTTCCCCGGGGCTGCGCCTCACCGTGAGCATCACAAAGCCCTGCTTAGGTGCTGGATTAATTTAATCCCAAAGATAAACTGGGAGGGCTGATGGCATTACTGGTTCCTGGGGATTCCCTGACCCTGCAGGTCTGGGCTCAGCTGAAAGCAAATCAGCCCAAGAGCATTCTCTTGGCTCAGGATGCCAGAGAGCAACTGCAACGAGCTGAGACCTCTTTAAAAAGGGTAAAATTCAGGTGATGTTCATTAAAAATCAACCACATCCAGCCAATTCTGACTGGGCAGCAAACATACAAATGCATCCTGCATCAGCCTTTTTCATTGTGTTTCTTTTTTTAAAAGGAAAGGCCTGGGGTGAACCCTTCATACAAAAATTATTGGGCACAGCAACTCCAAGGGATGACTTTGGAGCATTTCTGCCAAAATGAAATTCAAAGCAAATCCAGAGGAAAAATGGTTGTCACTCCTTTAACACCTGTTGTTTCGCAGAATATTGAGAAAGAACTGTTTAATTCCTTTACAAGTCCAACAGCATAATTTGGAGTTTAGGAACAGGTGCTGGTCTGGACAGGACTGGAGCTGCCAGGGAAGGTCAATAATCCACACTTGGCTCACGTTGTCTCTCCTGTGTTTCTGAGCTCCAAGAGGATGTTCCTCTCAGTCTTGGGAAATGGGAAGGAGCTCAGAAAGAAGGGAAACTCTCAAAAGCCAAACCCAGAACATGCAAACCCTAAAAAACAAGCTCTGCCTTGGGCGTTGGAGGCGAGCAGCGTGGAAGCTGAGCGGGAGGAAGGAGCTGCATGTTTGCAAAGGTGACAGAAACCCAAATATCAGTGATTACACCCCAAATCATCACGAGAGACTCACGTATTCATCCTGGTTGGGGTCCTGGGACTGGGGGGAGTCGGGGATGGCGGTGTCACAGTCGGGGCTGTAGTGCTCACAGTACTCCAGGGCCGCCCGCGGGTCCGCCACGATCAGGAGCTGCTGGATGTCACCCTGCAGGGACAGGAGCACAGAGGATCAGGGGGTGGGTGGTGACACCAGCCCGAGGCTGCAATCAAAGCCAGAAACACAAAGAAATGAAAAGCAAAAAATGTGCCAGGGGCTCCTTCCTGACGCGGGCGCATCCCCTGAGGTGAGCCAGGGGAAAAGCTCCATGTCCAGGGAGCAGCTGCTTCTCGTGGGCTGCTCCACGAGGTGTGAACCCACTGTGCTTCATGGCCAGCCCCAAATCCACCTCCCCAAAAAGCCAAATGACAGCACTGACAGCTCCAAGCGAGGCAAGTGCAGGAAAAAAGCGGAGAAAATAACTTTGTACTCCCTAAATCAGCAATACAATAATTCCTTTCCACCTGATCCTGTGCAGGGCTGCAGAGTCACCCTGTCCAGTCCCAAAAACTGCTTATTGACCTCAAAACTTCTCTGCTTCTCCCACCCCACCTGCTGGTCTCACAACACCTCCCCTTTTCAATGTTCCACCAGCAACAGATACAGCGAGATATTAGAAATGCATCTGATAAATCCAGAAAAGAGCCAAAGGGAGGCTTCTTTTTTTCCACTAAAAACCAGGTGCAGGGGAAGCTCATTAGCACCAGGGCTGGTTAATGGAGCAGCTGCTCCCCGAAGCCCCAAGGTCAGAGCAGAAATTGCTCTTGAGTTTCCTAAAGAGCCACCACGCCGCTCAACCACGATGCCAAAATCCAGTTCATTCAGCAGACAGTTACATAAGACTTTACTACTTGGATGCTTAGAGCTGATATTTTAATTAGGGGAGGGAAAAAAAAAAATCCTTATTTAATAATAGACAAACATGGCTAAAGCATCAGGGGGAAAAGCAGGAGCGTCACAGCAGAGCTGGGAGGATGATTTGGGCAGTAATGGGAACCAGAAGCTCCAAAGGGAGCCTGGCCAGACTGGCAAGCAGCCCTGTGGAAAAGGATATTTTTGAAATTCTGGGCCAAATCTGCCTTGGTGTTGCTGGATCGTGAACGTGTCCCACTGACTCCCCCCCAAAAAAAGGGAATGCTGTTCCCATTTTGGGCAGAGATGCCGAGGTTGCCAGGAGCCCTGGCCACATCAGCACTGGGGGGAAGGAGCAGCTCAGAGCTCCCTCCTCCATTCCCAGGTTGTCCCTCAGACCTACCCGAGTCACCCTTCAAGGGGTGTTCATTGAAGCTCATTAGTCATTGTTTCCAGTGAATAACCTTTACAAAATTAACAGGAACCTCTGCAAGGTGGGTTTCAACTTTCCATTTTTAAAAGGAGAAACATCTTTCCTTCCCTTTCCCTTTTCTTTTTTTTCTTTAAATATAATTCCAGTCCTGCCATTACTACTCCAGCTTTTTCTTTTGCAATGTAACCACCAAAACAGGGCTTAGAGTACTGGGAAAATAAAAAATCCCAAGGTTTTTTTGCCTCATAGAATATTTCCCATTTCCAAGCAGCTCTGACCACGGGACCCATGGGGGACCTGGGCCATGGTGGCACCTCCAGGACATCCTCTGATGAGGAGGGGGTACTGGGGGTGCTGTGGGGTCACTCAGGCCATAAATTACAGAACCATCTCTGTCTCCAAAAGCACTCCAGAGCTCCAAACCTGTTCCTTCGGAATTCCCTCCAGCAGGGAACTCCCAACCCAGCCAAGGAAATCTGTGGCCGATGTGAAAACCTTTCCAGCTGCTATTTCTGCCCACAGGAGCTCAGCCACCCCTCCCTGACACCTCAGCTAAGCCATTTGTGCCCTTCTCTCCCTCAGGTGCTTAAAGCTCCCCGTTTTCCATGGGAAGATGGGAAATGCCTGGCGTTGCTGGGATAAGCTGAAATAAGCCAGCCCCAAAGCAGACCTGGGACTCGTCTCCGAGAGGCAGGGCAGGCTGAAAAAGCTTTTTCTCCCTGATAAGGTTGGATTTACACCTCATGGAGAGCTGATAGGCTGCAGCTCATAAGTGACCAGGGCTGGAACTGCGTTTCCTCAAGGAACAGATAAAGCAAGGAAAGGCATCTTGGCTAAACGCAGTGCCAAAGGTTAAGCAGAAGAGAATTTGCTAAAGCTGGGTTTGTTTTTAGTCTCAGCTGATGGCAGCTCCTGAGCCATGCATGGAGAGAAAACCTGGATCCCACCCTGCTTTTCTGCTGGAGTTTGGGCATCCTCAGCCTTGGAGAATATGGACAAAAAGCACCTTGAAAGCCCTGGAGCCACGGCAGAAAACTGAACCTCAGCACACCACAGGACAGCGTGGGCCCCACAGTCTCTGCTGCGTGAGAGGGGGAGGCTGAGCAGGGGAAGCTTCCTGCTCATTCTGGGTCAAGGGCTTGGGGAAATCGGCGCGTCACTGAATAAATTTGGGATGCAGGAGCGCCAGGGAAAAGGCTCAGACGGCTCCGCCGGAGCTCGCCACGCTCCAGCAGCGCCGCTCCACAGGCTGCCACTTCCCCTCTCCTCTGCAAACCCAACCAACCACCCCGCCCAAAGTTCATCCCTGTCTGCTTCCAGCCTGCAAAACCCAGCAGGACCGAGGCTCCCGGATTTGGGACCAGGGAGCCCCAAGCACCAGCGCAGAGCCAAGGGGCTGAGCAGCTCAGGGGAGTCGAAAGTGCTGGAAAAATTTCAGAATATTTGCTCTGTAAGCCAAAACTTAGAATTAGAGACAGGGTTTAACCTGAAACCTTGGGGAAAGGTTTCCGAGTTTAGGTGCTAGAAGTAAGAACGTGGATTTACAGCTTAAAGCAGAGGGTGTTGAGTAGAGGAAAGTTTAGCTTTAGAGCCTAAAAGTCATAGACAAAGCAAAAGTGGTTCCAAAGAGGTTTTAGAATGTAATGCTGTAAGGTTTGGGTGTTAAGGGGTGATTGGTTAAATTCACACTGTAATAACACAAATTAGCTTAGCATTGGTCTAATAATAATAACTAATAATAATAATAATCCGGTTGGCAGAAATTTTTTTGGCCCATAAAGCCTTAAACAGTCTGATAAGCAGAAATCCTGTGACTTCTTTGCCACACTGCTAACATCTGT
>VZTB01017345.1:45288-83696 GCA_013397245.1 Thryothorus ludovicianus
AAACAAAACCGAAAAGGAAAAGAAAAAAAATCCCACAAAAGCCCAGCCTGTGGGCCTGTGCAAACTGAATGGGGCCAAATGAATGGCTGGCATTGTGTGCCCTGCTGTGCCAGCCCTGGAACTGGCACTGAATAATGCTGGGATGGGGAGAGGATGGGGCCAGAATTGATTCTGAAAGAATCCCCTGGTTTTGTGTGCGGGGTACCCCGAATAATGCTCAATACCCTGCGCTCCACGGCTCAGAAAGAGATTTTTCTCCATTTTTTCCCCCTCGTCCCCTTCATTAGGGATCCCTGGAAGGAACCCAAGGCCCCGTTCCCTGTGTCCTCCACTGCTCCCTGGGCACCAGGTAGCCCAGGGCAGCTGGGCTGTGCCACCGTGCAGGAAATGAGAGCCCAGGGAGATGCAAAGGCCTCAGAGAGGGAGATGGACACCATGTCCGACCTAAGGCCTTGGAGAAGGCTTGAAAGTTTAGAACAGTAAAGCTGGAATTTGTGGTTTAAACAGAAATATGTTTTAAGCAAGTCAAAACATACCTCATATTTGCATATACCTACAAAAAAAATATGTTAAGCCAGAGAATAGAAATATTCTTGAACCAGGTTGAAATACGCCTCATATTAGCAAATAAATTTGTAGAGCAAGATAGGAGAAAATATTAAAGCTTGATAATTGAACCTGTTAAAGAGTTGTTAAAAGTGGAAGTACAGCAGTAAGTTTTTTAGAGTTGTATGGTTGGATAAAAAGAGATACATTGTGGTAGAAATGCAGCAATTAATTATTGGTTTTTGAAGATGCCAGAGAACTTTGGGGAAGTAGCTGATTGATAAGAAATTTATAAAAGACATTGTAACTAGAATTAAGAGGAGTTTCTGGTGTCAAGGCTCTGAATGTAACAACCTAAAGGTGTCCCCCCTCCCCTGAGGCTGATTTTGCAATAAATCATCCTTGAATTGCCACACCAGCCAGCCCTGCCTCGCCTGGACCCTGAACACTCTGCAGGTGCTGCTGTCACCTTGCAGAGGTGCCATCCCCACCTCAGCCAGCCCCACAGCCTGGCTGCTGTCCCCAAACACAGCACCTGAGCAGTGCCCTGCTGCCCAGGCTTTCCACACAAACAGCTGAGATATCCCTGGAGAGGAGGCACAATCCCCAAAAACCCCAAATTCCAGGCTGCCCAGCCTTTGTTCTGCTGGTCCCTTCCTGTAGACCTGACCACACTCCCCAAAATCAATCCTGATTTCCTTCCCAATTCCTTCCTGCCCCTCCAAACTCCATCCCCTCGATGTCACCGCCTCACCCAGGCCCTGCTCGCCCCGTTCCAAATTTCCCCTCTCCCTCCAAATCAAATAATCAGCCAATAACCCCGAGCTCCAGGGCTGGCTTTTTCCTGGAGGAGTTCTTTTTCCATGACATATGTGTGAAGCAGCAGGGATGGTTTAAAAACAGATTCCCCCTCATTACAAGCACAGCACAAAGCTGCTCCTTTGTGTCTTCCCCCTCTGCACCCTTCCCTGACTCTGGTTTCACGTTGATTTATTTCCCTTTCATCTCGGGAAAATTAGGAATTCTGCTGCCCACAGGAGGATGGATAGGCCAGTGGATTGTGAGGGGGGCTCTCACAGTGGAAAATACGGAGTAAAGAAAAGCTTTTGGATTGAGTTACTCATTTGAGAACTCACTGAGCCAAAGTGGAGGCACTTGCTGGGGCTTTAGTGTAAGGAAAGAGTGGCAGAGTCTGCCTGGGAAGTGTTGATCCCAAAAATCCAGAGGGTTTCATCCCCACCTCTGGCCACAGCGGAGGTTGGGGATGGAAAGGGAAGGAGAGAATTTGGAGAAGGTGCTGAGCAAGAGAGGCTGGAGGAGCAGCTGCTCTTTGGACAGAAAGGGAGGGGACAGGAAAGAAATCCCAAGATCCCAGAATGGATTGGGATGGAAGAGACCTTAAAGCTGATCCAGTCCCACCCGGGCTCACTCCCAGTGCCAGAGGGTGGCTCTGGGATTCCAGAGCACATCAGGGCCTCCTGCTCCCACCCCACAGCAGCTGGAGCCTCCTCAGGTACCCCAAACTTGCTTTTACTCCAATTTCTTTTCTCCTCAGAGCCAAATTAACCTGGAAGTGGAGCTGCCATTTCCTTGGCCCCACAGACAGGATTTCCACCCCCAAGGTCCATCCTGAGCTTTCCTCCACACCAAGGGGGTTTTGTGTGCACAGAGGCTTTTAATCAGCACTTGGAACATTTTCTGTCCCGGGAGGGGAACACAGAATCCAGGTTTTATGGGTTAAAGGCAATGGGGGGAAAATAGACCTGGCTGCCAAAGGTATTTCGGGATAGAAGCAGGATTACACCCCTCAGCTTGGGGAGATCTGCTGACGCACTCAGAAAATTGAACTGAACACCAAATTTTGGTTGGAAAAGGATTTTCCTGCAGCTGGCTGGCAACAATCACCCAGCCATGGAACAGGGACCTGCTGGGACCACCCGAGGAGGAGGCTTTGTGCAGCTTCCTGTTGCTAATTCCCACCTCTGCTGGAAATTTGGCTGGGAATGGAAAGCTGAGCTGGTGTGCAAATATAGGTGTGACACCTCTCGTCCACACACTTTTCTCCTTCTTTTTCCAGGAAACTAAAAAGTGCCCTTTGCTAAAGTTCACACCCCTAAAGTATTTCTTGCACTGGGTTTTTATTTTTTGTCCATGAAAAATTATTTGGGTTGCATTTATTCTGTGCAGCATCTACCACTGCAAAATCAGATTAAAAAAAATAAAAATAAAATTTTGCCTTGGACTTGGATGATCTTTCCGGCTCAGGGCATTCTGTGATTTTTTAAGTATAAAACCTGCAGAGTCCCATGAAATAGTGCCCCAGATTTTCATCCTCAAGGAAGGGAGCTGGGTTTGTGCACCCTGGGGCCTGAAAATTAGGTGGGAAATTCATCCCAGAAACGAGGTTCTGCAAAGCAAACCCATGAAAGAATAGAACTGGATGAAAAGGAGGCCAAGCATCCCCAGAGCTCGGATCTCACCGTCCTGAGCATCCCCAGAGCTCAGACCTCACCATCCTGAGCACCCCCAGAGCCTGGATCTCACCATCCTGAGCACCCCCAGAGCCTGGATCTCACCTCCCTGAGCATCCCCAGAGCTCGGATCTCACCATCCTGAGCATCCCCAGCCTGGATCTCACCACCCTGAGCATCCCCAGAGCTCGGATCTCACCACCCTGAGCACCCCCAGAGCTCAGATCACACCACCCTGAGCATCCCAAGCCTGGATCTCACTGTCCTGAGCATCCCCAGAGCTCGGATCTCACCATCCTGAGCATCCCCAGCCCAGATTTCACCACCCTGAGCAGCAAGCTGGGATAAGGGCAAACAAAACCTGCCAGATAAATTTGCTCCTGCAAGGCCTCAAAGCCTCAGGAGAACCTTGCGGTGTTTGCAGCCATTCCAGAGCAGAGAACAGCACCAAAAAATCACTTTCAGCCCTGATTTTCCCCACATTTTCCCCTGCAGTGGTCAAAGCTCTGTTTGTTCAAGCAGGCCTGACCTCCTGAACCCCAGCCAGCGCTGGCTGCGTGTGCAGAACAACGAGCCCACGGTCAGGGACTATTTTTCCATGTTCTTGCAGGGGAGAGAAAACACCCAGACACCCCAATCCCCATCCAATTTTCTGCATAAATCATTAGGAATCCCCTCTTCCAGCTCCCATCCCGGGGGGATGTGTTTATTGGGAACATTTCCATTCCAGCCCGCTCAGGCTGTCAGAGTGAGGACTACACCTGCACGCTGGGGATGGCTGGACTGGCCTTGGATTTTCCTCTGGGTTTTGGCAGGCAGCCCAGACTGCCTCCAAAAAAGCAAAAAAAAATGAATAGAAAGACCTCACCATGTGTGAGGAACATGTGTTTCATTTGTTCAGGCCTCAGTGATGAGGGAAGGGGGTGAACACGGAGTCAGCCCAGAGGTTTTTAGGTCGGGAAGGGTTTTTAGTCTGTCCTGGTGCAGGAAAATCTCCCTCAGAGAAGTGGTAAAAGGCAGGAATATAGCAAAAAAAGATGGAAATTGTAGAGAAGCAGCAGCTTGAGCACCACCAGGTTAACAAGGACACAAACCCTGACCAGCTTCATCATCCTCTTTCTCCAGCTCCTGGGGTTTGGCTCACATGAGCCTTTACTTCCTACAGATTTGCTGCAACAATCCTAAACCCACCCACTCTTTTGTAAATAGCAAAGGATTTTTTCTTGTTTACAAGCTTCTGCTGCAAAAAATTAACTTTTATACAAATAGGGCTAATTGGTGAATAACCTCCCACGTAGAACAAGGTTCCCAAGTGAGCAGGGAAGGGGAACATGCCCTACTTTGGGCCAGGGCACCCTGTCACACTCTGCTCCCAAAAATCCCTTTTCCATCTTGCTCAGGGACGCTGCCAAAAAAGGTTCAGCTGGAAACTTCTCCCCCAAATCACACGGATTTGGCTTTTCCTTGCTGCTCAAGCTGAGGAAAATCATCTTTCCTAAACACATCCATTTGCTGTTCCTTCCCAAACCTCTTTGTGGGGCTTTTGCTGCCCCTGAAACTCCATCCCTGTCCCTGCAGATCCCCCTGTCCACACCAGCCCTGCAAACCTCGGGATGATGTCACTGGAGAGAGAAGCAGCTTTCCAGCATTACATCAGCCTGTCTGGGCTCAGCAATCAGCCTCCTGCTCCTCAGACTTTCCATGGAAGAAATTCAGCCCCCTCCTCCCATCCAAAGAAAGGGGGAGAAACAAATTCCAAACGGAGCCAGGGCTGGAAGAGTAATGACCCCACACCTCAGAGCATCCATCACCCCAAACGAGCCTGGAGCTGCTGCCTGCCAGCATTGAAACAGAGAATTTTGCCAGGGGGACGTCAGGAACAACCAGACACGGCTCCCCAAATCCCACAGAGCCCCTGGGGGCAGGGGAATTGCTCTGAAGGATGAGTTTTGCTTCTCAGGGTTCTCTTGGTTTTTCTCTGATATTTTTTTTTTGCCTCGTTCTGCAGGAGGGACCCCAGGCTAGAGAAAGGGGACACAAAGCTGAGTGTCCCCTCTAGGACAGGGAGAGAGAGCCCTGCATCCCATGAGGGATCCCAATTTCCCCTCAGCATCCCTGCCCATTCCCTTTGGAAAATGCTGCTCCAAGCCAATTCCCCCGTGGGTGCGCCTGGCACCCAACCCTCAGGCTACCAGCTGCTGTTTTGAGGAATAATATCCAAAAAAATGTTGATTTTCCGCTGGCATATTCCAGCCACAGTGGCCAGGAGCAGCAGGATGTCAGTGGTTCCTCAGACAGGGATGAGGTCCCGCATCCTCCACCAGGAATTCCCAGAGGGCATCAATCCCAGATTTTCAGGCCTAAGTGTCTCATTTCCTCAGCATTTGCCACCCTAACCCTCAACAGCACCATCCTGGGCCAAAAACTGCCCAAATCATGGAATTCCAGACTGGTTTGGGTTGGGAGGAACATTAAAAATCAAAAAAAATCCACCCCCCATGGTGGTGGTGGCAGCACCTCCTAAAACCGGGCCTTAAATCTGGATTAACTCTGAGACCACGGAGCTTCCTAAGGCTGATGTTTCACTTGGCACTCTGAAAAGATAAATGATAGACTGCAGGAGTGCTTGAAACATCAATAAAAGCACTTTTATGATCTGTTTGAACAATAAAGTGCTTTGTAAGCTATCAGAGGCCCGCAGGCATTCGATAGCAGCAAGCTGCACTAATTACCCACACATGCCAACACAGTTGCTTTGACAGTTTATGAAATGGAATTTACCACTGACCAAACAGAAAAAAAACCAACAAGCAACCCACGGAAAAACCAACCCAAAAATCCTTAAAAAACAAAAAGAAGCAGGGAAAAAAAAAAAAAGTGTATTTTGTAATCATGACTAACGAGGCTCCATCATTACAGGCAAGGCTGACCCAGTCACCAAGCTTGAGTGCAGGCCAGATGGCTGAACCTGCAATTACCCAGCGAATGGAAATGGAAAACAAGAGTTTCAGCAGAGTGTATGCAAACAATCCTGCTGATGTTTGCAGCCAGGCTCTCACTTTTCCTCGCTGGCACCTGGCGCTGAGGGGTCAGAGGAGCCAGCGCCACTCTGGGCTGGAAATGAAAGCACCGAGTCACTTTTACAAGCTGGTTTGCAATTCTTATTCTGGCCCAGGTGCTGCCCCCTCCCTCCCTGATAAAACCAGATGACGTCCCTGGGCACCTGTGTAAGGTGATGCTGTGGCTGAGGCGTTGCCAAATGGGGCCAAATTTCCCATTTTTTGATCAGATCGACTGCATCGCTTGGACTCTGGCACTGAAAACCTCCCCGTTAATTGCAAACCCATCCAGAGGTGTAATCCTCAATAATTGCAGACATTTTCTAGGCAGCACTGCTCTCCTGGAAGAGCCCAGAGCTGTGATTTAATCCATATGTCTCAAGTGCACCATTTTAAAGAGGATCCTTTGGAAAAAAAAAAAAAAGAAATTAAAAAAAAAAAAAAAAAAGGCAAAGCAGAAGGAATGACGAGAAAACCAGCAAGCAAAAAGAGAATTATTAGGAGACTGGGGAAAGCTACAGACATCTTCAATAAAGATCCTTAAATGCTGGCTCAGGAGGTTTTATTTTCCATCCTCTCACACCGTGGTATATGGTGGTGGTGTAAAACATCCCCTCTCTGCACTCCCTGAAAGACTCCGCAGCAAAGGAGGTGAAATCAGATTTGGCAGGGCCAGCAGAGCAGGCAGCCAGCTCTGTAAATTACCTGCTTTCAGCTGCCTGCCAAGGCAGGGAGAGAAATGGGAACATGGATCCGTGGGGCATCCTGACAGACAAACGCAGCTCGGGAAAAAGAACACTAATTTTTCAAAATGGTTTTTGAAGTTTAACAAATACTTCATAAATCTGGGCTTTCCCCCTGCTCCTTCCTGAGCTCAGGTCTTGCAGGATGTGATGGGTCCAACTCTGAGCTCATGGGGAGCTGCTGGTTGGAAGATCCCAAAATCCCAGGGTTGTTCAGGTGGGAAAAGGCCCCAAGATCGAGTCCAACCTGTGCCTGACCTTGTCACAAACCAAGCCCTGAGTGCCACATCTGAGGGTTTCTTTGACACCTCCAGGGATGGGGACTCCAAATCAGCCCCTTCCCAATGCCTGACCCTCCTTTCCAGGAAGAAATTCCTCCAGAATTGGAGAATTTCTTGCTTTCCCTCTTTCAAAAGTGTTCCCCCATCCCTTGGCACTGCTGTTGATGTTTGCACAGGACCCTCCTGCCTCCAGGAGCAGCCAAGACAGAGATGTTGAGGCAAAATTGGGTCTAAATTAGAAATAGATGTGGAATTGGACCTGAGGCTCCCATGCTTTGTCCCTGAGAGCTGAGAAAGTCTAACTTAAATTACCACCAATTTCTCCAAGCTCACTGCAACCCAGCACATCAGTCCTGGGAGGAGAGAGAAAGGAAATCTCCTCCTGGAGCAGGCAGAGCTGTTTGATGTGTCAACAGCAGATCTGCCTGCAAGAGGAGGCTCTGAAACTTCTCCATCCCCAAAACCAGCAAAACACCACCAGAAAATGCACCCAAATGCACAAAAATGTATTTTATTTCTACTCCTTCCGCTAAAGTAAAAGCTTTTGATGCAACCTTACAAGCCCTGAATAAAGTAACCTACAAAACTTTGAAAATGGGAGCACTTCCCAGAGATGAAAACACCACAGCCAAGAGCACGGGGAGGGAAGGAGAAAGCCCTGATGAGAGTGAAATGAAATCTGGGATTATCAACCACAGGGATAATTGGGGTTTGAAGTGTAAACAAGGCCCAAGATGAAAAGAGAGGTGACATTTCAACCCCAGGAGCACCTGAAGGGCCCCAAATGTCTGGGCTGGGAGCATTGATGTGTCTGTCCTGCTTTGTCCTGGCCTGCCTTGGAACTCTCAGCAGCCCTAAGAGCACCTCTGGCAGCCTGCCCGGCCTCTCTGGCTCATCCCAAATTGCTTTCCCTCCATTTCTGGTGGCTTGATTTCACTCGTGGTCTTCAGAAAAACAAAACAAAATCACAAAGGAGGAGAGGAATCAAAAGCAGCATCTTTCAGCACCCTCCAGGGTGCTGTGTCCAGTCCCAGGACAGGTTTTGGCACAATTTTTGTCAGCCCCTCCTGGCCACAGGTGCTGAGATCATAGCAATCCACTTTTTTTGGGGTTTTACAGCACCAACTACACCACTGGGACACAGTTATGGCACTCAGCTGCACAAAATTAACTCCTCTTGTCTTCTAAAGGAGCCAAAAGTGACCTTAAAAAGCAATATATTCATAATATATTCATGCCCTGAGCTTTTCCACTCATGGGAAAAGTCAGTTCAGCCACTCCAGGCACTGCTGCAAACCAAGAGGGTCAAAACTCCACTTAACTTGTGGGACAAGGCTGCAAAATTTTACACAGATGAACCAAAAATAATTGGCAGCCAACGCAGTCACTCGTTCCTAGGCTGTCCTCAATAATTTTGCCAAAACCTACTCAATTTTTTACCACACCACAATTTAATGGTGCCAACTCCAGCTCTGCAGCCAGGGGCTGTACAAGACTTTTCTCAGCACACAACAGTCCCTGGCTGGCAAATCAGGAGAGAAAAATGGGAAATCCAGCAGGAAAATGAAACAGCAAGGTCTGAACAAAACTCATTTTTCTCATCAGGCCATCACTGGAGGAGCACAGAGCAGGAAAACAGGGCTGGGCCCCTCTCTGCTGCAAAAACCAAATTCCTCATTAAACTTGTTGCCTAAGATGCCTCCAAACATCCCACCAAGGGGTTAAACTCAGCTCAGGGGTGGAAATTTCTCCCTGGCACAGATTTTGGGCAGCACTTTCCCCACACCAAGATCCCCCAGCACAGGCCATGGGCATCACCAGGGTGCTTTGGGAAATCTCTCGGGCTTTCAGGCTGAAGGTGTTTTTTATTTTTCCTGTGAAAAAAAACCTTTCCCAAGCTTCCCCCTCTCTCTATTCCTACACTCAGCCACCAGGACTCGGTTTCTAATTTCTATTTAAAGAAAAGCACATTAAAAGGAGCAGTTTTTCCCTCTAAAACTGAGGCACATTCACAAGTCTTGACTTCCCCCAGTGCTGCTGCACCACAGGAACACCTCTGACTGCAGCAGGGAAAGTTTAACCCCCACCACAGGCTGGATTTTTGTCCTTCCTTCTCTCCCTGCTAAAAGAAAAAAAAAACCAAACCCCTTTGCAGTCTCATCCCCTCAAGCACAGCTTGAAACCTCCCGACCCAGTAGAGCTCGTCCTGCCATTTGTAAACTCCTGTTTTGAACAACAAACCCAGCACAAAACTCAACTTGTACAACCTGGGCTCGGGGCTTGGCCCCTTGTCAACCCTCCCCAGAGCTCACAGAGACCCTCAGAGCCTCCCAGCTAATTGAATTTTAATGAGAGGAAGTCAGTTTTCCACTGGAAGAATGTTTTGCTAGAGAAATATTTTGAAACTCCTCTAACCTTTCCTGCCAGACTGTTTTATTTTTTTTTTTTTTTTGTAGCTGAATACGAGTGAGGAAGTTCCCATCCGGGCTCTTGAGCTGCTTCCCTCACAACCTCAGGCAGGTTCAGACTTTCAATAATTACAAATTTTTAAAAAAATATGTGTTTGGGGTTGGTTTGATTGTCCTGACAAGGAGGATATGAATTCTCACTGCTTTACAGCTCTTGCTCTGGGACAGAGCCAACCCCAGCCCTGTCTCCAATCCCACTCCCACCTCACTGGGTTATTTTAATTTCCAGCAAAAGGGACAGAACCAGGCAAGCCCTTGGCTGCAGAAAATCTCAGCTGGGGTTTGCAGATTGGGACAGCACAACTTCAGCTCCTCCATGTGCTCCAAAAAATCCTCAGCTTTCCAGGAATACAGAAATTAAACAGCTCTGCCCATTGTCCTGAGCCTGCCCAGTCTCTGCTCAGCCTTGCAGAAAGGAGAAAGGAGGGGCCAAAGGAAATGGAGTTGCTGAGATATGAAGGAAATTAGGTTCTAGTCCACTGCCTCCAGAAAAACTCCTTCCACCCCAGTTAAAGCTGCTGGTGGCTTCAGCGCTGTGTGAGGAGGGTGAGCAAAAGAAAAAAGGATAAATATCAGAACTAGAGGAGGTTTATATCCATCTTGTGTAATATCAGCATATGCAAGAATGAAAAAAAAAAGAAAAAAGTATTTTCTGATTATCCAGTTCTCCTAAGTGCCAGCAAGGTCTGGCAGCTCACAGCCAGAAGAGGCAAGAGGTTCCTTTCTACCCCAAAATTGAGGAGGTCCCACAGCCCCTCGAGGTTTAAAAATCTTCAGCAAGAGAGTTATGGCCACAAAAAGGGCTAAAAGAGGGGCAAGGAGAACCCATGAACACCTGGATTCAATTCCCTCCCTGGCAGACAATCAGCTGTCCCAAAGTCAGGTGAGCCCTAAAAGCCATCTGGGAATCCCCCAACTTTCAGATAAGTATTGTTATGGAAATCCTGTTATTTTACAAAATGAAAGTGCAGATTTTTCATCCAGCCAAGTCCTTCCAGTGGATCTACAGAGCCTGAGCTGGAGAAGAACTCACCATTTTTAGGGTAACAAGTCCAAACACAGCATCCTTCACTGAAATATTTGGCAGAACATCCAACCCTTGCCAAAGACACTCCAGTGCCTGTTAAACCCAGCTTTTACTTTCCTCTTTAATTGTTCAGCTTCTTAGGGAACATCTCTTAATTTAATACAATTTTGATATCCAGGCCTCACTCCGTAACAGGATTTTGGCAGATAAATCCAGCCCAGGCATTCCTGCTCTGTTTACAGCAGATTAGCTCCCAGATGTTGATAATATTAAACAGACTGGAACTTTCCCTCTGAGTGGCAGCAAAATGCAGGCAAGACCCAGCTTTGCTATGGCTCTAATTAGCCAAGGAATGGAGATATTCCCCCCATCCCTTTGCTGGGAAGATCCAGCCCTTCCTCTTCAAGTAAATTCCATAAAAACAAGGAGCTAGAGATCAATAGGGCTCGGTTTGCACCCGGTGCTGATTTTAGGAAGCAATTCCAGCTCACAAGGAAGATCAGGAACAGGGTTCTCACCCCCAGGAAGGCCTCACAGAAGTTGATTTTGTCAGGGAAATGCAGACACTAAACAAGCTGCTGAACTATGGGAAAAAGCTTCTCCCATCTGTACCTTGTCTATAAATCATGCTCTGCCTCTCTGCTTCCATCACAGGAACATTCCACCCCTCAGGAATTTGCTTTGCCTTTGGAATCAGAGTGTAGGAAGTGACAACCAAGCTGTCATGGAGAGTCCCCTCATGTCACAGAGCAAAAGGATCAAGAAATCCACGGGAAAATGAGCAAATTCCTACAGCCCCAGGGTGAATTGGGATTTGGGAGGGAGCTGCTTCCCTCAGCCTCCATTCGCTGCCCCTGCAGCTCTAAATCCCAGCACGGGGACGAATGAAAACCTGGTGAGCCCTTCCCAGTTTAAGTGTCCCAAGAGCTACAAAATCCCAGCGTGGAGATGCTCTAGAACCCCAGCAAGGGCTTGAAACCAGAGAACCAGAGCAGCTCCCTCCACCCAGCCTCCAGTTTCCACCATTACTGCAATGGTGGAAAAAATCCAGACAAAAACTTCAAAATCACAAACAACAGCGCTCTACTACGGGAAAAAAAACCCGACAAAAATCCCAAAAATGGGCTGGAAGCTTCTTATCGTCCTTGTGGAGCATCTCCAGAGCTGCTCCTTGCCATGGCTCACCTCAAAGACCTCCTCATCCAATATCCTGGTGCCGAACACGATGATGCCGTTGACGTCGATGATGGGATGCTCGCTCCGGTCCAGGAATTTGGTGATTTTCTTTTTACAGTCCAGAACCAAGGTGACGTTTTTCTTCTGCACACTCAGAGCCACTCGGTGCCACCTGCAAGAACACAGCCCACACACGTGTCAGGCCCGGCCCTGGGCAATAATTGTACCAAAAAAAAAATGAACTTTCAGCAATGGATGTTCTTTGAACCTTCGTGGGAATCCTCCCTAAAGGTTTGATCAGAGAGGAAAATGCTGATTGACAGCTTCCCTCCCTCCAAACCAGGCAGGAAAAGGCCAGCTCTGGCTCCAGTGAGAAGCAGGGATAAAACCACACTCTTGACTCCCTTTTCCACCCTCTTGTGAAGCCCTGCACAAGCCTCAGCGTGGATTTTGCAAGACAAACTGATTTTGATTTTTCTTTTTTAAGGCCCTTTGCAGCAAAATCAATGTTCCTATCCCCACAAGAACCAGCCAGCAGCACTGGCTGCTCATTTACAATTCTTACAGATGTCAAATTAATTCACCAAAGGCCAAAAAGGACAGACTGGGGCACCTGTCAGCTGCCAGGGGGGGTGCAAATACATTTCTATAGGCACGAATCCTATTTCATACAATGTTCAACATGCTGGCATCGAGACAAACAATGAACTGATTTTTCCTTGGTGCACAAAATGTCACTTACTTGCCATCTGCTAGGTTAATGCCTCTAAAGAGAGGATAGTCTTCTGGGCCTGGCTTTCCTGTATGGTCTTCATACAGGAATACAGGAGATCTACCCAACTCCACACCAATTTGCTGGATCCCTTGCTCATTGTAAATTGAGATCAAGAAGGACTGACCTCCTTTCTTCGCTTTTACAGTGGTTAGAATGGAGAAGTCCTCTGGGAAGGGGGAAGCTGGAGTGGAAAAGCAAAAAGGTTAGTGAGGTTTCCTCGGAAATAATCCCAAAATGGACGGTTCCTGTTGTCTGAGAAGCCATGGTTGGTTTGTTTCCACATGTGTGCACATCAGCAGCCCTAAAATTTCTATAGGGCCAGGTGAAGATGTGGCTTTGTCCCAAATACTCTGGGGTGAAACCCCTGTGCAGGGGAAACAGAAGTTCTACAAAAGTTGTTGGCTTAAATTTGCATTATGTGCACCCAACCTTTCCAAAAGAAGCTCCCCCTAAGAAGTTCCCATTTTAGGACACGAGGCAAAAATTTCCATGGGGTGCTGCAAATAAATTTAAGTTGAAGGGATAGAGGAAATCAAGCATCAACACAGTCTTGAAGGGTTTTATTTGAGGGAGCAGAGAATTGCATCAGGATTTGTTCATTCCAATGAGAACTGGGGATTTCCTGGGTTTGGCTTTCAGGGTTGCTGCAGACACACACAAAAAAAAAACTGGAAAAGGAAATAAATTTGGCAATCAATAGAAAATGCTGATTTGTCTACTAATTAAACAGCATCTTGATTCCTGGCTTTTTGTCCTCTCAGGAAAGAGCTGTGTCTGATCACAGGTGATTTCTGTCTCTATTTCTGCAAAGTTTGGAGGATCAAAGCCATTAAAGCCTGTCAGTGCAGGG
The DNA here is from genome assembly GCA_013397245.1 of Thryothorus ludovicianus. Lineage (NCBI taxonomy): Eukaryota > Metazoa > Chordata > Aves > Passeriformes > Certhiidae > Thryothorus > Thryothorus ludovicianus. The sequence goes on from VZTB01017345.1 coordinate 58,685, forward strand.
TCAATCTGCAAGGCCAGGCAAACACAAAGTTTCAATCTGGGCATCACCCTCTTGCAGAAATCCAAATTCCTCCCTCCTCTTTGTGTTCTCTTTCCTTCAGCCTGAAAAGAAATGAGCCCAAACTGAAAATTCTGGATGCACATCCCAAAAAGGGCATCTTGAAAACCACCAGGAGCGTTCATAGAGAAGATTTCCTGATCAAATTATACACACAGCCCCCCTGATGCTGCATTCCAGAGCGTGGGGCTTGCAGGGAATCTCCCTTTGGAGGTCCAGGCTTTCCAAAACTCTGGAGAAATCTTCAACCAGAGCAAAGTGGGGCAGCCCCAGAATGGGATTTGTGGCACCCAGGGGACACAGGGATCCTGTTTGAACTGCAGCTGTGCAGCCAAATAAACCACAAAACCCATCCAGCTCAGTGCCCAGAAATTTCAAATATATTTTCTTCCCTGCTTTAGGTTTTTCCTGGCTGGTGGCACAGGGGGTTCTCACCCAGGGAGGGGACGAGGAACGTGGCACTGGGCAGTTCTTGGCACCACAGCAAAGCTGGAGCTCAAACACAGAAACCCTGAGCTCATCCTCTTCCTCTTCTCACGGGGAGGTGCTTTAATATTTTGGGAATAAAATATTTTCAATGTATTTCTCTGCCTGCAGCAGGGAAGGGGGTGAGGCAGGAGCTGCATCAAAACTGGAATTGCTACAGAGCAAAAGGAGAATTCCAAGGGGGATAACTGAGGATACCTATGGAGAAACACTTTGTACCAAGTTTATCCCCCTCACCTCAGGTAAATAACATTTGGGAGGCAGCACAGAGGCCTCCCAGTCAGGAATTAAATGTCTGATTTATCCCCAGGGCTCAGCCCCATACATTTGGCAAAAGCAGCACCCGATTTTGGTGCCTCCCACAGGATGCCCTGAGTTTTATCTCCCACCCTCCTGGAGGACTGAGTCAGGACCATACGCCTTCCTGGCTCCAATTACAGCCTACAGATTTGGGCCTTTTATGTAAAATAGTTCATGTCCAAAATTTCATTATGAACCCACAATACAGTACCTTTCAACTTGGACAAGCTGCCAACTCATTAAAAAGCTGCTTTTAATTTTTTTTTTCATTATTATCAAAATGTCTCCATGGTGATGCGAGTTTCTCAACCCAAATAATCATAATGGATGAATTATAGCTGACATTACTCTGTTACTGCTCTGCTGTCCTGGCAAAATAACAATGCCTGCACTGTCAGAGGCAGAAACGACCCGGGCCGCTGAACGAGGGAGGAAAACACATCCCCACACACCCCAATACTGATAAAACATCAGCACAAACGCACCAAGCACGGAGAAACTGACCCAAATCCCTCCCAAACAATGGGGACACCCCTCCGACAAAGGCTTTGGGATGGAGCTCTGGTCTTTGGGTCGCTCCTCAAACGAGCTCACGCTGGGGGATGCTGCGCATCCATCGCCGGCGCTGGCTCGGCATCCTCCTCCCACCCCGTGGGCAAAGCCTCCCAAAATCACCCTGTGGGACCTCCCCCAGCACGGGGGGAGAGACTCCAGCATGGGAGGGAGCCCTGGCACCGGCAGAGAGACCCCAGCACCAGGGGAGGAGGGAAAAGCCCCCAGCTCCAGGATGGCCGTGGCTGAATCCATGGGATGCTCCAATGGATGAGCCAGAGTTGAGATCTTCTTGATTGAGCTCTGTGGTTCAAGGCTGTCGGGCAACCTCTTCAAAACAGGGCAAGTTTGGACCTTCTTCCTGATCCAGGTGTGCCCTAACACAGAGTCCTGCTGCTGATCTGGGCAGGGAAGCTCGAGCTGCTGAACGGCAAAAGCCAGAGGAGCAGTGAGCTGATCCCATCCCTGACACGGACACAAAGCGAGCAGGTGACATTTCCTGGGCCTTTGCACTGCTCCTCTTCAAAGCAAAGCTGCTTCCCAATGGTGTCACCAATTTCTGCCCTTTTCCTCCATCTGAGGAGACTCTCAGCTGTGCAATGACTTGTTCTCCTCAGAGGTGACTGTTCAAGCTCTAGCAGAGGTTTCTGAGCAGCCAGATGACAATTGCACATTTGGTGGAAGCACACAAATGACATTTTGCTGGCTGCCACTGAAACCTTGCCTTTCTTTCCTTTTTTTCTGGAATGACACAGATTTTGTTGGGAAGCAGGACTTCTTCAGGAAGCCAGGACAAAAAGCATCTCAGCAGAATTTTTTCACTCTTTTGAGCATAAAAAAACACGTTTTTTTGTGCATATATATATATACACACATATATCTTGCTTTGCTGGCTGTGGCAGCAGAATGCAAAGCCCATGAAATTACATCTTAGAAAAGCACCAACTTCTAATTAGCACAGAATATTTTCTACAGAGTGCGTTTGCCAAGGGTGCTGTGGAGCAGAGAGGGAAAGCTCTGCTCCAACCCACCCTCCTGGTGACACAAATGCCCTAAAACCACTTTCCCCTGGGACACTGCCCTGCAATTACTCTGTTATCTTTATCCCCTCTCTCATCTGGGGGTGGGAGCTGAAGTCACATCTTGTTAAAGAGATGAGGAAACATCCGTGGATCTGCTGGAAAACACTGGGAGTTCTTCACTTGGCTCTTCCTGATTTCCTGAGAAAGCAGCAGAGGAGCCCCAAGGGCTTTGGGAGTTTTCAAAGGGGGACTGAGCTGCTTCAAACACCCAGTGGCTGTCCAGGTGATGAAATGATGGAAATATTGCTCCATGGCTCCATCCACATCTTCTCACCCGAGGGAGATGCAAACCAAGAACTCAGTGAGGACATAAAAGTAATAAGAAATAAAAGGGACAACCAAGAAAATCTTCTACAATATTGAGTTCTTTCCAGGGTCCAGGACTCAATTCTCTCCATGCTTGTGTTCCACAGATCAGAGGTTCTGTGATCAAATCCTCTTGTTAAATAATCACCCAGAATATTCCAGCCTTGTTTTTATCCCTTCACTTCACCACCATTTGCTGGTTTCTGTTACATCAAAGTGACCAGGCAAGACTTCACAGTGGCTACAGAAACCACTGGCAGGCTCTCAGACCCACTCCAGTTGGATATTCCAAACTGGAACATTTCCTTGGAACACTTCTGAGCTCGTGTTCACCAGGCCTAAAGCCTTAACTCATTTCAGGATCATGACAAAGAAGGGACAGGAAGGCACAGAGGGACTTCATCTGTGATCAGAAAGAGCTTTCCTGCCCTGGGCAGCAATAAGGGCAAATTTGGGGTCTGTTTTGCCCTTCTGCAGACATTTAAACCCAGCTTTAGGCCAGACTGAGCAGCTCCTTTGCTGAGGGCTGCCCGTGCAATGATGTCACACGCTGCTCTCATCTGTCCTCACATCAGGCTCAGTTTTGAGCCTGTGCTGCTGCTCACCACGGATTAAATATAATTATTGTCACAGCAGGACAATAATGAAGGCTGGAAGGAAACTCAACAACGAGGGAAGTACAGGAGGGGAGGGTTGGAAGCACATCCCAGCCTCAAAGTGTTCATTTGTGCCTCTGCCAGGCTGGGGCTGAGGGATGCCCTGGTTAATTAAGAAGCACTGATGGTGGCACAGCCCATTAGCTCTGATTTAGCCAATCCATTCATCCCCTCCCAAGCACCGAGGGAGGACGTGTGTGCCCGCTCTGCTAAAAATCCTGCCTCCCACAGCAGGCACAAGCAGCTTCCTCCTGCCAAAGCTGCCTCAGCAAAGGCACTTTTCTCATCCCAGTCCTGCCGTGCCCAATTCCAGCATTCCCCAGGGTGGAAGCACACCTGGGTGGCTTGGGAAGGAAGAATTCTGGTGGTGACTGCATCTCTCAGGCAGGGAGGAGTTTGGGTCTGTAAATTCTTACAAACACGTTTGACTCTGTGCTGATTGTGCCTTGGCCTGAAAAATTCAGCTGAGGCAGCAAAGAAATGGTCAGTGCTCCTCAGGGGCTTTGTGCCTCCCATCCCTTCAAACAAATTTTTCTCTGGACATCTGCTCCTGTGGGCCAGCCTGGTATTTTTATCTGGTGATGATTTGTGTTGGGAGACACAGCAGAGCCCAGCTGTGCTTGGCACTCCCCAGGCACAGAACAAAACACAGCCCGGGCTCCTCTGCCCCCTCCTGCCTCTGTCCCCAGAGGCAAACACGGGGGAAAAGGATTTTATTGGATGGCTGGAAACCCGCAGCCCCCTAAAACAGCAGAATCACTGGAGAAATGAAGGAATCAGACATTTCCATGGGATAAATAAAGAATTGGACTCACCAGGGTACAGCTGCTTTGTCGGGGCACTGAGCTGAGCATCTTTTGTTACTCTGTAAGCAACATCTGCTTCTTTTGAAGATCTTCTGCTTGTGCAAAAGCCCGTGGTTTTTGTGATACCATCAGGTAAATTATGAAAATCTAACACCTTCAAGAGGTCTGCAGGCTCAGCTGTAAAGAGAGAAGGAGAAAGGAGGATTAGGAGACAACAGGAGCAGCACTCCTGGGCTCCAAATCAGTTTTGCAATGCATAAATCAATGGTCACAGCCTTAAACCCAGCCAAAATCTGCTTTAAACCCAAGGTTAATGGCAGCTCCAGAGCTGGGGCATGGTCAGAGGCACTGATTGAGGGCAGAGAGGAGAGCAGAGCAGCTGTCAGCACCAGGGCACGAGGCAGAATGCACTGCCCTGTTTGTCCCAGGAGCTGCGTTTTCCTGGATGTCTTCAGCCAGCATCCATCACTCAAGCACATCCTGGAGATTAAGCACCAGGCAGGAAATTCCTGACCTGAGGGAAAGGTTTTAAATCAGGGATTTCCCACCACACCGACACAAACCTTGCCATTCTTTGGTTGAGGCAAAAAAGAAAAAAAAATTATTTGGAAGCAAACCCCCAAGCAAGCTTCCCTGAGGGACAGAGACTGTGCAAAATAACTCCACACAAACAGAGGGGTTGGGATGACAGCAAAACCCACCAGGAATGTTTTGGGATTTGAAGCAAAGTGAGGAGGCAAGGATGCTGCACAAGCCCTCCTCGGGCAGCTCGAGTCCAGGCAATTCCCACCAAATATTCACCAGGATTCCTGCACGACCACCAGCACCCCCAAACATGCAGCTGGATGCCCAAAAACCCACGTGTGCCCCACAGAAAAGGGGGAAAATCTGAATTTTGACTAATGGCATCCAGCAAAAGGCTCCTTTCCTCACTCACATCCCATCAGGCTCCAGTCCCGAGGCTCTAATTAACGAGGAGACCTTGTCTGACATCCCACACCAGCACGGGCAGGGCAGCTTCACCTCCTTCAGGCCTCTGGGACAGCAATTAAGTCATGCAAGTAATGCATCTCATTAACTTCCTAATCTGCATCTCATTAACTTCCTAATCCGCATCTCATTAACTTCCTAACCTGCTCTTGCTCACATCAGGAGAGGTGGAGGCTCCAGACCTGACTTTCAACTCTTAAATGAAATTATTCCGAATTTTGACCCAGCAGTTGGAGCCGAATGGTGTCAGAAATAGGAACCAGCCCAGCAGGGCCCAAAGCAAACTGGGCTGTGCTGGTTTTGGCTGGGGAAGGGTTAAATCTCATCCTAGGAGCTGAACACAGGGTTGGTAACTCTGGGATGTTTTCATCGCTGCTGGACAGGGCTTGCACAGACTCAAAGGATTTTCTGCTCCTCTTTCATCAGTCTGGGGCTGCACCAGGAGCTGGGAGGAGCCACTGATCCAGGGGAAATTCCATGCCCAGCATGGTGGGAAGTGGGAAGAAGAGGGGTACACTTGAAGTGATGGTGTTTGTCTCTCCAAAAAAATCATTATCTGTGATAAAGCCCTACTTGGCATGTCCATGGGGGAAAGAATTCCTTAATTTTCCTTGCTTTACCTATTAAACTACTTTTATCTCAACTCACAATTGTTTTCCCCTTCTCTTTCTGATTCTATTCCCTCAGGTCTTAAACCATTATCTCTACCCACAATTCCTTTTCCCCACTTTTTCTTATTCTCTTCTTTCACCTCTTAAACCACCATTAACTGTACCCACAATTATTTTTCCCCATTTTTTCTGACTCTATTCCTTTGCCTCTTAAACCACCATTATCTCTACCCACAATTGTTTTCCTCCCACTTTTTTCTGGTTCTCTTCCTTCACCTATTAAATTGTCTTTATCTCAACCCACAATTATTATTTTTAACACTTTTTCTGGTTCTCTAGCCCACCCCACCTGGCTGTGGAAGGGCTGCCCTGTGTTCATCAGCACAAACAGCAGTGGGAAGAAAGAGCAAGGGCAGACCTTTGACAATATCAGAATTTTTGGTTACCAAGAAGCTCAGCCTGATGTTTGCACAGAAAATGGATGTCTGTTGTGAGGGAAGTCTTCAAAGTTTCCACAATCTTAAAAAATTGAGCCCTCAATGGGAGATTGCAAACATCTGGCAAAGGCAAGGGAGCAGTGGAGATGATAAAGGAGCAGCAAACAGCTGGAATATTTCCTCACCCCTCATCCTCACCAGGCACTGGAGGGATGACACATTTGTCTGAGCTGTCCTTGTCACTTGGATCCTCCCCCTGCCTTCAACCACGTTTTATTCCCCATAAAATATCTGCACATCTACGGCCCAAGTTGTGTTCAAGCAACCAAAACGCAGCAGAACTCCATCCCTGCTTCCAGGCACATCCCTGGGCTCCAGGAGCTCCAGAGCTGCCTCCAACATTTATTTAGGGAGGAGAGGGGGGGAAAGGCACAGGCAAAGGGGAAGGGATGTGAATTCCAGACTCCTGCCATCAGCTGGGTGCCCATCCCAGGTGTGGGGGCTTGGAGCTCTGTGTGCACATCAGCCAAGCCAGAGGTGCTTGGTGCTTCCATCTGCAGAGGAACCCATCCTGGATTCCCTTGTGGGGACAAAAGTGCCTCTGCAGCGGGCACAGCGAGCTGATGGAAATTTGGGGGGGCTGGAGCCTCCCCAGGAGCCACCAGGCACAGATTTGGAGCTCCAGCCTCTGCCTGGAGCCCTCTGAGCAGCCCCAACCCAACCCCAGCGCCCTGCTGGGGCACTTATTCCTAGAGGGTGATCCAAACACCTGCCCTGCCTCCAAACACCACAACAGGAGCATCCCCTGAGCCTCCAGAGTGACAATGAACGAGTTCAGAGCGAGATATTCAAGCAGAAAACACCTGGAGAGCAGGCAGGAGAGGGAACCAGCTCTGCTCCCAGTGTCCCACCTCTCCTGGAGAGCAGGGAGGGGGTGAGGAAGCAGCCAAAGCCCCACAGCCCCTCCTCACTGAGCAGCAGGAAAAGCCCAGCTCTGCCCACAGAAGCAGCTCAGTTATTCCCTCTGATTTCCTCGGGGTTTTCCAGCCAAATCCAAGCTCAGCAATCCCGGGGGGAGCTGTGAGGACAGAGACCTGGCTGCCCAAATTCCAGGGCATTTCTGACAGCTTTGCTCTGGGCTTGGCCTCCATCTGAGAGCTGGAGCTGCTGGTGCTTTATGAAAGCTTCTTTTTCACTCTCAGTGTGATGAATACCAGCCCTGTGCAGCATCACACACAGGAGCATTCTCTACTCGAGGTGCACAGGGCTCCCCAAAGGGACCAGCTCAGTCCCTGCTGCCTCCACACGCCCAGCACGCAGAGAGACAAACCCAAAACCCCCCAAAATCAGACCAGAGGCTGCCCCAAAAATCTGCAAAGCCCTGGAATAAAACCAAAAAAAAAAAGGAGTTTGATTTCCCCTTTGAACTCAGCAGAGGTGGCAGGGCCTGAATGTGCTCTGCAATGCCCAGAGAAGAAATAACCCTGCAGAACATCAGAGGAAAGGAGAGAGGGATAAAAATGAGTGCCAAAAGTTTGGCTTTTTTCTTTTCAGTTCCAAGGAAATGTGGAACAAAGTGATTGTCCCATCCCTGGGAGTGTCCAGGGCCAGGTTGGACAGGGCTTGGAACAACCTGGGACAGTGGGAGGTGCCCACGGGGCCTTCCTCACTCCACAATTCCATCATTCTGTGAATGGCTTGCTGAAAAAAAAAGAGGAATTAAATCCCCAATTCCTCCAGCCCACAATTAACCACAATCTTTCTGTGACCACCTGCCTCCCAAATCTTGAAACACCTGGGTCAGAGGCTGCTGGTGTTAAGTTTATAATTTTGCCCTCACCCAGCAGTGGCTACCAGAGATTTTTGCTTTCCCCCACTTCAACATTAGAGCAAACCAAGAAGGATTCTTTGGAAAATAAACCTGCCTTTGTGGCTGGACGTCCATCACCAAAGCCAAACCACCCTCTTGGACTCATCCAGGGTCCAAAATCCCCCCAGAACTCCAAAGAAACCAGAATTTAACCATCATTAACATCCAGTGAATATCTGAGCCCACCAAACCCCCCCTGCCTGGGGGCAAACCCCATTCCCAACTCTCCTTTTCCTGACTGTTCTTTAAGACAAATTTTTTTAGAGGAAAAGATTCCTTAAGCCCTGCTGATCCTTCAGGATATGTGCAATAACAAAGAAGGATTTTATTTCAGTCCATTACACCTGTCAGTCACAGGGCTCAGCACAACCAGCCCTGCTTTAGCCACTGCAGGTCAGGAAAACACTTTCTCCACTCAATCATGACCCAAAGTTTTATTTCCCCACCCTAATTTTTTGGTTTCTCCTCCTAAATCCTTCTTTGCTGCCCAAAAGAAAAGAAGGAAAATAATTAAATATTATTCCCCCCTCAAAAAACCCCAACAAAACAACATCAAAACAAACCAAGCCAACAACAAAAATAACCCCAAAACCACCCTACAGAAATCCAATGGAAATTCTGCTCTGGAATTTCAGTGCAAGATGGGAACTGCAGCTCCTGCAGAGCACACTGCAAATCCCAGCCTCAGCCAGGAGTCATTAATCTAAGCCATATTTATGCCTGTAATAATAATTTTTAACACCTTGAACAACCCCAAAGCACTCCCACAAGTCACTTATGTGTTCCTTGTGCACATCCGTGCTCCCAGTGCCTGAAAAATTACAAATTGCAAGCAACAGACCTCAAAACAAATCTCATTTTTCAAGGCCTTTAATTAAATCCCCATCCCTGAGGAAAGGCACAGAGTTGAAACTTGTCACTGAGCTGAGGGCTGGAGCTCCTGAGTGCTGGGAGCAGACATTCCCTGTGTTCTCCCAGTCCTCCCAGTGCTGGGCAGCACTGGACAAGTGGAAAAATCAGGATTTTAAACAGGGCACAGCCTGGATTCCAGGGAATTGTGAAGCTGAGCTCTGCCTGGCCTAGGGAAGGTTCCCTGCCCATGGCAGGGGTGGAACGAGATCAGCTTTGAGGTTCCTCCCAACCCAAACCAGTCTGGGATTCTGTGACAAAATTCAGAGGATTTCCTGGAAGCTTCCTTCCACATTTTGCCTTCCACCATCCTCCAAAGTGATGAAAATTCACCTGGAGACACAAATTTACTGTGCACAGCTGCCCTGCTGTGGTCTGAGACACCTGGGGGGCTGCAGGAGGGGCGGGCAGCCTGGAACAGGAGAATTTTCATCCATATCTGGATTTGGAACAGGCAAAGAACTTCCCAAAACCCCTCAGGAATTCATGCTGCAGCTCTTGTCATGCTGTGCTTTGAGGCCATAAGGTGAGGGATGAAAAAAAACATTCCCAGCTCATTCCAGGTGCCCTCTGCAACTTCCTCACCCTTTACCTGCAGTCCCACCAGCCTGGGGATTTGCATCCCAGCAGATTTGCTGGAAGGAAAGTTTTCCTAGGTGAACAACAACAGAAAATTGGCATTTATCTCCCAGAAGCCAGCAAATAAAACCAATAAGGATCACTTCAGGAGCAGCAGCTCCTTGAAAAGAATTTCAGGACACTTTCCACTGTCCCAGGGTGCTCCAAGCCCTGTCCAGCCTGGCCTTGGATGCTTCCAGGGATGGGGAATCCACAATTTCCATATTTTTAAGGGGGAAAAGTGCTTTCCAGCAGAACCCCAAGCCATGAGAGGTCAGGGCAGCTGAGGAGGGACAGGAGGAGCCACTGGTGACCCCAAAGCTTCAATCCCAATCTGAAAAACCCATCCAAGGTCAGGGTCCCTCCAGGAATAAGCAGAGGGACTGGTGCTCCACTTTGCTCCAAAGAAACCCTTCCCCTTCCAGCTTTACCAGCCTTTAAATCCTTTTCCAAGATATTTTTAGCCCTAAATAAACACTCAATTATTGCCTTGGGAGGGCCCAGCCCTTTCCCTGGGCTCCGGCTTTCTCACTCCCCAGAGGTTGCCTTGAACATTTGGGCTTAGATTTGGCATTAAACCCAAGAGGTATTTATATATTCCATCCTAATTTAGGGATATTATATTATTCCTAGAGTTCCTGTGTCAGATCCAGAAGAAATAAAAGCAAGTGAGGACTGGAAGTTGTTTCCCCTTAGTGTTTATGGAGCTGGGAGTCTCCTTTTCAGGCTTCTGGGATTTCAACAATTTTGACTCCTTATCTAAACACTTTTCACCACAGCTGACCTGGCTGCAGCCCTGGGATAACTGACTAAAACAGGGTGGCAGAGGCTAAAATAAAACAGGGCCTAAAATAAGGATATCAAGTCTCAGCTGCTGCAGCTCCAGCATCCTTTGGATGGGCTTGACAGAGCCTCTTAAATTCTTCAGCGTCCCAACAGCCCAATAAAACACAATTACTTATCTGGGCAGAGAGAAAAGGCATTTTTAGGAGGAGAATCGAGGAATGTGAGCTGCAGGATTGAAGATATTAAAGGTTGTTCCTTAGGAAAGGGCAGAATAGAGGAATTAAAAAAAAAAATTTAAAAAAGGCAGCTATGGAAGGGGTCAGAGCTCATCTGCTCCTCCCAAGGGCTGCCACAGAGCTGTGTCAATTCACACTGCTCCAGATTGCAGAATATTTCACCAATGACTCATGACATCCCCTTATTTATTTATTTTTCCTTTTAAAAAACTCCAAATAGTCCCAACTGGGAACAAAGGAAACCATTATGCAGAGTCAGATTGGAAGGATCCTACATCTAATCCCAAAAGGAAAAAAAAACCCAGAACTGAAACTGAAGCAGCTCAGAGACTCCATGAAATTCAAAGCATCAAATAATCCCTGTCCTTTTGAGCAGAATTTTTGTTTTTTTCTAAATAATCAGTCATTAGGGTTTGTAACAAAGCCATGGTGTTAGCATCTAACAGTGAGAAAAGAGCAAGATTTTCCTTCATGGAATAGAATTAAACAATCTGCTGCAAATTCCTTGCAAAACTCACAGATGTAGTGGCCAGAAATCAGTCAAATATTGAGGATTTTGGGGGGAATCCCAACCCTGTTCAAGGACAGCAAAAATCCCGCTTGTTTTAAGAAGTGAGGATTTGGGATTCTCCCTTGGGAGGGAGAAAAAGAATCCAGCGGTAAAGGGATGGCTCTGAGGAGGAGGAGGATGAGCTTTCCCAGGATAATCCCTGTCCCACACCAGCCTGGGAGCCAGGACATGTCACCACATCCAAGGAGCTGTTCCCCCCATGGCCACAAATCCTGGGGAAAAGCCATGAAAAACCCCCCAGGGAACAGGGAAATGGGGTGGTGGGGTCCCAAAAAGGAGCAGCTCCTCAAAACCAGCCCTAAAGGGGTGCAGGTGTTGTCCCCCTCACCCCAGGTTCTTTTTTTAATCACAAAATCCCATTTTAAAATCATTGCAAAGCCCCCGGATTGTCTCAGCCCTCAGGGAGCACCTGGAGCTGGAAATCCCATCCAAGGAGTCTGAGGGTGCAAGGCACAGCTTTTCCCTTTCCCTGCTCCTGGGCAGCTCCACATCCCACCAGGGATCAGTGGGATTCTCCCTGGCTTTTTCCAGTTGTCCCCAAGGCAGGCACAGGGGACAAATTCTTCCTTGCTAAAGGAAAAACCCCATCCATGGAGCAAAAAAAATAAAAAACCATGAAGGGCAGAGGCTGAGTGAAGCCCTGTCACCCTCTGCCCCACATCTCTGACTGCTCAGGGGATTTTTAGGAGCTCATCCTGGCAGTGGGATCAGAGGAATGAGGGGGATCAGCAGCTCCAGGGGCTGTCCTTGCCCTCCTCACATCCCACCCTGCCCATCCCAGCAGAGCTTCCCAAGCTCCCCCCTCCATGCAGAGCAGGAATTTCTGGGTCACTGTGACATTTTGGGAAGTGCTCCAGCCTGAGCTGGGTTCCTGGCAGGAGCCTTGCCCTTTGAACGACTGAGAGTGAATGAAGGCTGGAATTTTGGGAGCTGAGGAAGCTCCAAACTCCCGCCCTCAGCAGATGCACGGATGGAAAAGCTGACGGGGCAGGACCCCAACTTTGGAATAATTCACTGAGAGAGCTCTTACAGGAGCTGGGTTTAGGAGCAGCTCCTTAAAACCAGCCCTAAATGGATGCAAGTTTTGTCCCCTTCACTCCTAAACTCTGGGGTTTATGCACAAAAATCTCATTTTAAAATCAATAGCAAGGCCCTTGGAGTGCCTCAGCCCTCAGGGAGCACCTGGAGATGGAAATCCCATCCAAGGAAAGGACTGGATGCCATTTTTCCCAAGGAAACCTTGGCATCTCCTCTGCAGGAAGAGAATTGAAGTTTTCCAAGGTATTGGAAAGAGGGAATGGCTCTGAACCCACAGAGGGCAGGTTTAGATGAGATATTAGGAATTAATTCTTCCCAGTTTCTCTCCACTGCCACGGCACTCATTCCTAAGCTCAGGGCCTCCTGTGCTCTCACACAGGTGCCCTTGAAGGTGGAAAAGGAAATTCCAACTTTTCCTCTTTGCTCTAAAGAGTCCCAGTGTTCCCAGACAATCTGGCACTGGGACAGCAGCTACATTTTCAAAGCAATTTGTAATAATCAACCACTTAAAGGCCTGCAAGGCTTAATTAGGGCCCGAGCTTGCGGCGCATGAAAAATCAACAAGAAGCTTTGCAATGGGTTTTAATGGGGTGCAGAAGAGTTATTCCTGCAAGGAAGCATCCAAAACTGCCAGGATCACCTGGAAAAGGGGAAGGAATAAAAGAGACCCGGCCTGAGAGCCTTGTCAGGGTGTGAGCAGCAGCCTCCTCCTCAAGGCATCTCTCAAAACCTCCCTAAAAGGAGCCAAATCCCACAGCTAAACTGGGATTTTTCTCTCCAAAAATCAATTCCTCTGGGTCATTTTATGGGGGTGATGGGCTCCCTGCATCCCAAGGGTGTCGCTGGAATGGGAATTATTGCACCAGGCTGGAGCCATCCCACACACTCCCAGAGCTGTGACCTCCACCCTGGAAATCCCAGCCCATGCCTGTAGGATTTATTTGGGATTTATATGGAGCCAGCAGCCTCCATGGGTGTCAGGGCATTTTGGGAACAGAGTGAGCAACAATTTGGGTTTTTTTTTCCCCCTAGAGCCATTGGAAGCACAGCAGGATGCTCCAGGACACACACAGCATTATAGGATAACCTAAAACACATTAATCAACTCTTCAGGGGTATCAAAAAGGGTCATAAAACCACCTTGAAGCGGAATTTAATTCCGAAAATGGGAATTTTGTGCCCAGGCAGAGGATTCTGTTCCCTCCCAGCACTTTCCAGCAGCATCCAGGGGGAGTGGGAGATGCTGAGGAAACTGGATCAGGATATTTGCTGTAGTGGGAGGACACATGGGACAAAGAAGGAAAAGGAGAATCTTTTTTTCTAAATCCAGAAATCGGGAAAAATGCATCCAAAATGGGCAAATTTAGGGGGGAAGAGGAGCTATTCCAGAATAACCCCCTTTTTCCAGCCTTCCCAGCCCTTTGCTGAGGGGATGGGCCAGCCCTGAGTTTAATTAAGCAAATTAACACGAGCACCTGCAGAATGAGCATCACTCCCAGCCTCACACATCACATCACCGCTTCAAAGGCAGCAAATCCCCCTGCGGGCGCTGCCCCACGCCCAGGTAAACCCGGCTGGGATGCTCCCCCCAAAAAATCCAGGAATTTAGGAGCTAAAGATTCATTTTCATGCACTGCGGGTTTGTCAGTTGTCTGCGAAGTTAATGGGAGCAGGCAGAAGTAATTTCGTTTTTAAATATTTCATTGGGTGATTTTTAAAAAAAATAATAAAAAAAAAAAAAAGCCCGCCATTGAATTATTTCCAGCCCTGCTCTACACTCCACTATTTCGACACGGGGAGAGAAATGTAAAACCAATTATTTCCCTCAGATGCTTAAACCAACCAACTCGGAGCATTTAGTTCATATCTGATTCTCCTCAAAAAATACAGCCAGCAGGCAAATTTCAAATTAATACCTGCTTGACTTCATGAGAAGTGTTTCTGAAGCTTGTTTCCCAAAGTTTTCTCCGGTGCATTAATTCCTGAGTTTATATAACCCACACTGCACCACACAGGTGCTGCTTTCAGGGGAAGAGCAGGAGGGAAAAAAGAAAAAAAGCCCAGAATTAACTGAATTTCAGCCCCCAAGGAGCTCAGATGCCCTCAAGGGACATCTTTGAGAGCAGGGAGAAATCCATCTCCTAAATTCCCCGTTCCCAGCCATTTTCTTACTTCTAATCCTCATTTATCCAGCAGGTCCTGCTCCCAATTAGGTGTTTAGATGGATTTCCTTGTGAACACCACCAGGGAATGTTATTTTACTGGAGGCCAGGGGTTTTATTTTTATGATAATATAGAATCTGGTGATTCCAAACAGGCAGCAGAGGCTCATCCAAGCACAACACCCAGCTCCTATTCCCATATAAAACACAACAACGGGGTGCATTTCCTGGCTGCCCAAGCTCAGAAATGGCACATTTTGGGTTTTTTTGGCATTAAAACCCCGAGATTTCTCCCCTTGGTTCGGGGAGAGGGTTTATTCCCAATAAATGAGCACATCCAGAGGGATTAGGGCAGCGCCAGGGGAACTCCCGCTCAGCCTTGACAGAGCTTTGTGATCCCTGCCCCTCGGTCATTAGGGGAGAAAGGCAACATCTGCATTACAAACAGCCCTCAGGAGCCCAATCACAGCTAATTAGCCAGATAATTAGGCAGCTCCTCCCTCCCCATCCCACCTGCCGCGGGATAGGAACCTCTCCATAGGGATAGAAACCTGCACGGGATCCAAACCCTCCACAGGGATAGAAACCTCTCAGTGAAATCCAAACCTCTCTATGGGGATCCAAAATACCAAAAACCAGGATCCAAACCCCTCCTTGGGATTAAAAACTTCTCCATGGAAATCCAAACCCTGCATGAGATCCAAACCTCTCTATGGGGATCCAAAATACCAAAAACCAGGATCCAAACCCCTCCTTGGGATTAAAAACTTCTCCATGGAAGTCCAAACCCCCAAAACAAGGATCTAAACCATTCCATGGATCAATCCCCTCCATGGAATCCAAACTCCCAAAACCAGGATTCAAACACCCCCTCTGGGATTAAAAACTTCTCCATGGAAATCCAAACCCTTAGAACAAGGATCCAAACCGTTCCATGGATCAATACCCTCCATGGAATCCAAACTCCCAAAANAAATCTCTCCATGGACTCCAAACTCCCAAAACCAGGATCCAAACCCCTCCTTGGGATTAAAAATCTCTCCATGGACTCCAAACTCCCAAAACCAGGATCCAAACCCCTCCTTGGGATTAAAAATCTCTCCATGGACTCCAAACTCCCAAAACCAGGATTCAAACCCTCCATAGGGATAGAAACATCTCCATGGATTCATCTCCTCCATGGGATCCAAACCCCCCCCAAAAACAAGGATCCAAACCTCTCCTTGGGATTAAAAATCTCTCCATGGGGATTAAAAAAAAAACCCTCCATGAGGATCCAAACCCCAAAACAAGGATCCAAACCTCTCCAGGGATTGATCCCCTCCATGGAAATCCAAACCCCCAAAACAAGGATCCAAACCTCTCCGTGGATTGATCCCCTCCATTGAGATCCAACCCCCCAAAATAAGGATCCAAATCTCTCCGTGGATTGATCCCCTCCATGGGGATCCAAACCCCTCCCAGGCTTCAAAGCCACCCCAAAAACCATCCCAAGTGGATCTTTCCTCACTGATATTCCTATAAAATCCTGACTCCGTCTGCCTGGAAGCCACAGCTGCCACCACGGGGTTCCAAGGGGTGATTTGAGGCAATCTGGGTCACAGCTGCGTGTTCCTTCCCTTGCCTCCTTTTCAGATATTCCCTATTAAACCGGTTACAAGGTGACACTGGAAATATCTGCTGCATTTAAGAGCTGAGATGTCATTTCAGGTCTTCCATTCTCCACACGGGAGGACTCGAACCCAAAGATAGCATCTAAAAAAATTGAAATATGCTCCTATAAAAGCTGACAAGAAATATCCAAGATCCTCATCCAAAAAGCTTTCCCAGGACTCAACCCTAGGCTGGCCCAGACAAATATTTACATAATTATTCACATGGGTTTGTTTGAAATAAAGAGCCTTTTATGATCATTACTTTGGCATCAAACATCTAATTAGGGGCCAATGACAGTTATAAAAATCACTGAGCTCTCCTTGTCAGTGATGGCCCAGCCCTGCTGCTCCCCTGGGAAAATCCCGAGGGGATTGGGGCAAGGGGATGGAGCAGGGATGGCTCTGCCTCCTCTGGGAAATGGAAAATGGCTGGGCAGAGGGTCAGAAATGCCCACCCGTGGCTGGCTCAGGCTGTAACCCTAAAATTGGCATTTTTAGGTCTCTCTGCTTCATGCAGCAACTTTTGGGATGAGCCTTTTCTGGAATTCCTGCAGGGCACCCAAAGCTGACCTCGACTCTCAAGTCCCTCACAAAAAAAATACGACAAAATTCACCGATCTGAGCAAATCTTCAACACTTAAATCCCTTCGTGCTGAGTCCCCAGAGAGGATTTTCCATTCCTGGCTTGTTCCAGTGAGTCCCTGCAAATCCAGCCTCCAAATCTCATCATTGCTTCAGGTTCTGGTCCCTAAATCCATTCCAATTTTATCAAATAAATTAAAAAAAGACATAAAACTCAACATTCCCTTCATTGTTTCAGGTGCTCATTCCTAAATCCCTTCCAATTTTATCAAATTTATTAAAAAAGAGATAAAACTCAACATTCCCATCATTGCTTCTGGTTCCTAAATCCTTCCTGATTTTTTGGAATCTATTAAGAAAGAGATAAAACTCAACATCCCCATCACTGTTTCGAGTTCTGGTTCCTAAATCCCTTCCAGTTTTGTGAAATACAATTAAAACAAGATAAAACTCAGTATTCCCATCACTGCCTTGCCAGGAAGGACCAGTGACCATATCTTGATTTTATTTTGCTTTTTGATAAAACTGAAGAGCAATTTGCCATCAGACAACTGAATTCTCCAAAGGGAAACAAGCAAAGCCCAGCTTTGGAAATAAATCTGCTTTGAGAGGGGAGGTTTTGTGCAGAAGCTCAGCCCAGCCAGATGCTCCCACAGAACTTTTCCAGACCCTAAATCCCACTGAAGAAGAATATATGGCTTTGCTTCCCAACCATCCCCATTTGCTCCGTGGCAATTTCCTTAACGAGGCTGGCAGAACCTGCCCCTACGAGATGGGTAATAAAAATAAAAAAAAAATAAAAATAATAATAATAAAAAAAATCATATTTCTCTAAGAACACAGCACCAAAAAATATAAAAAAATAATAATTTACAGGATGCTGAGCAATGAAATCACAGCACAGAGACACAAACAAGATCCAGCACAGGCACCTCCAGCAGCAAAATCAGTGCCCCAAACACCAGGGCTCAGAGATTTTGCTCCTGCACTGAATTCTGCAGCCCCACAGGAGAGTTTTGGCTCCAAAGGATCAATCCCACATTGCTGGGCTGAACAGATTGGGGTCGATTTGTTCTCTGCCCGTGTCTTGACTACAGAACAAGCAGAGCCCCCCTCATTCTCCTCCTTCCAAAGGGTGAGAAAAAAAAGCAGCAGGTTGAAAACAGATGAGTAAAAAGCAGCAAAGAAATCAATACCTGCCACATCAACCACTCTCTCCACAGCACAGGACATTTACCTTGGCATTTTCCCTTTTGTGGCTTCAAAGGCTCCCAAAAATCTCCTGCTAAATTTGCTTTCCTCTGTTCTGGCAACACAAAGGTCTGGAGCAGCGTTGTAGGAGTCAGAGAGAGCTCCTAAAAACCTCAGCCCTGCTCACCTGAGCAGCCAATAAAGCTCCCCTTAATCACCCACATTGGTTTTTAATTAAGGCTTAATTAAAGATGTGCTTCATGCACCTGAAACTGCAGATTTTCTCACCCCCAAAGCATCATCTCTTTCCCCCAAGCACCAGAACCTGCCTCAGTTTCCAGCAGAGCCCTGGGGTGGCTCTGTCATTCCCTGGGGATGGCCACCAACGTCCCCACGGCCCTGGGACAGTTTGTGCAACAACCTCAGGCTTGTGGGGCAGGAATTTGCCCAAAAAATCCACACAGAGCTGTTGTCACATCCATCCCTGCCCTGCCCAGAGCTGCCTGTGCCAAACTCACCTCCAGGATTTCTCCTTCAGCCCCTCAGAGTGGCTTTGGAAAACCCTGAGGTTAAACAGGACCCAGCCACTGCTCCATGCCAAGCACAGTCTGGCACTCAAAAAACCAAAATATCACCCAGGGGAAGGAGCCAGGAATCAGAGAACCCTTCCCAGTGCTGACAGGGATGCTCTGGGAGGACAGAGAGCTTTGGGACACGGTTTAGTGCTGGGATCAGGAGGATTTTTCCAGCCTGGATCGTTCTATCCTGTGGCAGCTGGCTCCAGGATGACATTTGGAAATGCAGCCTCAGAAATGCCACAGGTGCCCCCCCAAGGCAGCAGCACAGGCAGAGGGAGGAGAGGCTTTAATTTTGGCAGGGGTTGAAGCTTGATCCCCCAGCCTGGGCACTGCAAACAGAGCTGGGAATGCTTCCCCACCCAAATCCGTGCCAGGGCTCTGAGCAGGGGCATTTTGAATTCCCTACAACTGAGGAACCCAAAGTTCCTTATGGGTATTTCCACACCCAAACCAAACTCTGGGTCTGGTTCCTATTTTACAAGGAAAATCTGGATCAGTTTGGTGTTATCCTGGTTGCCATAAGAAATCCCACTGTGTTTTCCTGTCCTGAATCCCACCCTGGACTGTAAAATCCTGGAAAAAAAGTCCCGAAAACTGCCATGGCAGCAAAGAGCAGCAGCAGGAAGAGATGAAGGGAAGTTTTGTGATTTTGGAGTGATGAAGCCATGCAGAACACCTTTAACTCAGGCTCTGTCTCAGAGCACCCTGGGGTTTATTGGTGTGCATTTTGAATTCCCTACAAATAAGGAACCCAAAGTTCTTTATGGCTATTTCCACACCCAAACCAAGCTCTGGCTCCTATTTCACAGCACAAATCTGGATCAGTTTGGTGTTATCCTGGTTGCCATAAGAAATCCCACTGTGTTTTCCTGTCCTGAATCCCACCCTGGACTGTAAAATCCTGGAAAAAAAGTCCCGAAAACTGCCATGGCAGCAAAGAGCAGCAGCAGGAAGAGATGAAGGGAAGTTTTGTAATTCGGGAGCGATGCTGCCGTGCTCCTTCCCTGCCCAAATTCCCAAAGCCAACAGAGGCTGCTCCAGCCCTGGATCCACCCCCAGCTCCACGTAGACCAGGGCAGTGCTGCAAGAGCCTGAGGAGCAGCCAGGGAGCCCAAAAAAAATCTCATTTCTGCCCAGCCACGGGGCCCTGGGCCAGCACAAAACTCAGCCTCAGTGTCAGAGGGTCAGAGCAGAGCCTGGGGTGACTTTCAGAGCCACTGAAGTTGGAAAAGAACTTAAGGATCAGCGAGTCCAAGAAGAATTCCCAGCACAGAGAGCTCAGCTGGGTTTGGAATTTGGGGATGAAGGGCCACATCCAGCATCCTTAGGGATGGCTGGCAAGGCTCAGGAGCAGCTTGGCTTTGCTGTCCCGTCTTAGGGGTGGGAGGCTGATCCTCCCCAGCCTTTCCCAGTCTGCTGTGGGAATGTCTGTGGCTGGAAAAGCGTGGGCCTGCTCCCTCCAGCCTCACAGCTTCCTGATATAGCTCCTTAATTGCAGAGCACTGGGAAAAAAAATGGATGTTTCCAGAGCAGAGCAGATATGGCTCTCATTGTTTTGCTCTTCTGCATCCTGCAGGGATTCAGGACTTGAAGGGGAAAAAAAAAAATAAAAAATCAAAACCCAGAGCCAGTTCGGGTCTGTTGGCTCCTCCTCCCATCCCAGCTCCTGAGGTCAGCAGGGAAAGCATCCAAGAGTTGCAGAAAAGCCAGATTGTTTTAATTTAAACATTTGAGAGAGGCAGAGTGAGGGACTTTCTCCCCCCAAGTGCACAGGACGTGATAATGTGCCTCTCCCTGTGCCGGCAAGCCCTGCTGAGAGAACATTCCTCGCAGTTTTCCGATTGGATCCCGAGGGCCAGAGGGATAAATTCACTTCCCTCTCCCGTCCTGGTGGCTCTCTCGGAGCACAGACACCACGGGGGGACTCTCAGGGACCTGCCACACCACGAGGAGGGAATGAGGAAAAGATCAGGATGAGAGTTTGGAATGCAGGGAGAGCAGTGCTGATCCTTCAGGGAATGCACAGCTCTCCACTGAGCAGCCCCCAGGCAGCAGATCCCGAATTTGAGCCTGGTATTTTCCAAGGAAAACCCTCCAAGGGGCATTTCCAGGGAGGTTTGTGCCCTGCTTCAAGGCTTCTCCCATGGAATCACATCCCAGCTCTGCTCCCAGCATCTCCCAGCCCCCTCATCCCTCTGCAGAAATCCTAAATTTCCATGGAATACCAGCCCAAAGGTTACAATTCCAATGTTTCACCCCACAACCAGGCTCAGCCCCTCAAAATCAGCTCCAGCCCTCGGTCAGCACCACTCCTCTCACCCTCCCAGCCCAAACCAGTCCATGGCTCTATTGCATCACCAGCAAACCAGTCCCAGTTCCCAGTCATTTGATATCCACTGGAATTCCGGCGGAATTTTTGGCCACCTCGGATCAAAGCCCAACTGGCAAATTCGTTTGCGAAGTTGTTTATGGAAATTAGCCCCGGTTAGAGGGACAAGGAGAAGGGCTGGCTTTGGCTCCCTACCCAAGGTGTGTTCTGAATGTGCAGAATAAATCAGGATTCTGAAGCTTTCCCTCTTTTTCAGAGGAATCTCTCTTTTACTCCAGCAGAGTGACTTCAGGACTGAAAAATCCAATGGCTAGAAATCAAAAATTTCAATATCCCTCTGTACTTTCAGGGCTCAAATGCTGCCAAAACCCCAAAGGAGTGCAGGGGAGTCTGTGGCAGCACACCACGATCCCAAATGCACCGGGATTGTTTCCTGGCCAGGATAGGGAAAAGCAAGGAGCCAAACTGATAAACCCACAGGAGGGTGTAAAAAAGGGAATCCCACAGGTACAGGAGCCCAGGATTTCAACTCCACCCTATAAAAAAAGCATTAACAAGCCCTGAACTCCTCCTGTGCCCTGGCCACTGCTGCTGTTCCAGTGCAATTCCAGCAGCAATTAAAGGGAAAAGCTCTGGCCAGGTCCCCAGCCCATCCCACCCACTTGGCACAGCCCCTCCAGCTCCTCAGCCCTTCCACACGTGCAGCCCACGGGCCACATTCCCCTTCCCAGGGCTCTGCCACTGCTTCCCCAGCTGCCTGGGGCTTCTTGGAGCAGGATCTGGGCAGGGAATTCAAAAAGTTTCCTTTGCAAAGGGCACGGGGCTGGGCTCGGCTCCAGGTGCCCCCCAGATCCAGGGAATCTCTGCTCCAGCCCTTCCCTGGGATGCTGCAGCAGAGATGGGGACCCCAGCACTCAAAATTCCATCAGAATTTCGGGGATCATCGTGGAATCACACAATGGTTTGGGTTGGGAGGGACCTTAAAGCTCATCCAGGGACACCTTCCAGTATCCCAGCCCGGCCTTGGACACTTCCAGGGGCTTCTCTGGGCAACCTGGGATGGAACCTCAACGTCCTCTCAGGGAAGGATTCCTCCTCCTTATCCCATCCAATCCTGCCCTCAGAGGGAAGGATTCCTCCTCTTTATCCCATCCAATCCTGCCCTCACAGGGAAGGATTCCTCCTCCTTATCCCATCCAATCCTGCCCTCGCAGGGAAGGATTCCTTCTCCTTATCCCATCCAATCCTGCCCTCACAGGGAAGGATTCCTTCTCCTTATCCCATCCAATCCTGCCCTCTCAGGGAAGGATTCCTCCCCAATATCCCATCCAATCCTGCCCTCAGGCAGTTTAAATCCCTTCTCTCTCATCCTCTCCCTGTATCCATGTCCCAAATCCCTCTCCAAGAACACCTTCACCCCACCCTTGCTCTAAAAGCTGAGGAAAGGTGATTCTGGCTGAGAATTTGGAATTTCCATGTGGATTTGGAGGAACTGTTCCCTTCTGGGTACCAGTACAAGAGCACGAGAGCCACCAGCCCTCCCCAAGACAGCAGCCCAACTTTTCCAGAGCATCACCCGGATTTTCCAAGCAGAGCCCACTGCAGCTTCAGCTGCCAAAGCCCAGCTCCAGCCCCTCGCTGGGTTTTTTTGGACATTCCAGCACATCCCAGCCAAGATTTCCTCTCATTTCCCTGCCAGTCCAGCCGGGCAGAGCTGGCACCAGCTGAAACACCTCGCCTGGAAGCTCCTTTTCCCCATTTCTCCTGAGCAGAATGACACTTGTGTTCACTGTGACTCATCTCCTTGACCTTTCCATTCACTTTTAATGGTGCAAGCTGGAAATAAGGGCACCCAAACAATGCTTGCATTATTCAGCTGCTGAACTGCAGATCTCACCCCTGCAGCACACAGAGTAGGTGTCTCATTCCAGCACATCCAGCACGAAAAAAATATAAAATGAAATCCCCACAAGCTCACTGCTTAATTCGTGTTTGAGAGTTGAATGAGCTGCACCAAGAAAAAAAAAAAATTAAAAAATTCCTGTGTAAAACGCTGCAGGAGAATGAGAGATCCTGGGAAAGTGGCGGTGTCATCTCCAGGAATTCGGCTGCAGTGAATTCTTACTCCAGTATTGTCTTGGAAACAAAAAAGGGGGTGGAGGGAGGAAAAGCAGAGGAGGAGAGGCCAGCCAGGCTCATGAGCTGAGGCAGAGCGTGGCTCCTTCCTGAATTTCCTGACTCAGGACCAGCAGCTCCAGCTGAGAGACAAGAAACACAAAATCTGCTCCCTAAATCCCACAGGGATGGGCAAACCCCTCAGTGACCTCTCCTTTCCCAATCAGCTCCTTCCTGAGCACTGCAAACTCTCCCTCCTTTGCAAGCTGGAGCAAAAAGAGAAGGAAAAAGAAAAAAAAAAAAATAAAAAGGCCTTGAAGAAGTTTGCTGAAAAGCTGAGCCCAGGAAAAGCTGAGCCCAGGAAATACTTTTTGTTTTATTTATTCTGAAAGAATTCCAGTGGCTGCAGATGCACAGCTGGATCCAGGCAGGGAGATTTAGGCAAATATGTATGGATCATTTGTGTAAGAAATAAATTTAATAATAAATGTATAAAATATAGATTTAAGGTAAGATAATTCTGGTGTTCATAGAGCTGAAGGAGAGCAAGAGGCCTCAAAATTCCATCCCATCACTCTTTAGGAAAACAGCTCCAAATTTCCTTTCCAGATCTAATTCAGGATTCTAAGAGCACAGTGCTCTTAGTATAATCTCTAAAAAAACTGCCCAAATTTAAAGAAAAAAATCCAAATATCTCCTGGATCTGCTGGGTGAGGGGCACTGGTGTGGCACAACAAGAAAAAAAAATATCCCAAGGAAGAAAAGCATTTTTAAAGTAGAAAAAAATTATTAAAGATGAACTCCATCACCAGCCAGCACATCCCACTTCCATTTGCACCCCAAAAAGGGTTTTTTTTCCCCAGTAAACGGAAGGGTTTTTGTGGCTGCCCAAGGGGTCCTCTGCTCCAAATTTCCTTTCCAGATCTAACTCAGGATTCTGAGAGCAGCCATCAGAACAACACAGTGCTCTTAGTATAATCTCTAAGAAAGCTGTGCAAATCTAAAGAAAAAAAATCCAAATAACCTCCTGGATTTGCTGGATGAGGGGCACTTCTGTGGCCCAAAAAATTATCCCAAGGAGGCAAAGCATTTTTAAAGTATAAAGAATCAATCACCAACACAACCTGAGACACGGGGATGGAAGAGACTCCTGGAGCTGCTTGGAAACTCAGATTTCATTGGCACATCAGCAATAAAATCATGTTCTAGCAGCCCCTGAGGGCCAGGTTGCACACAGGGATGCAGGATCAGCCCCCAGGACATGGGAAACCCAAGGATTTGCCTGAGGGCTGGGAGAAAATCCACAGCAGAGTTTAGGAACGAGCCCTGATGCAGCTTTTCCACTCACTCCATCCCCAGACTCTCCTTTTTCTCTCAGGCCTATTACACAAACTTGAAGAAAAACTCTGTTGTAAATACATTAACACAACTTTCCTCCTTTTAAAAAAATGACATCTCATCATTGTGAAAGCTTCCAGATGATGTTAGAGAATCCTCTTGGCTTCTGGAAAGAAAAAAAAAATAAAAAAATAAAAGAGCCCAGACTTGGAGCAATCGACCTCAAAAATGCCTTTTGTGTAGTTCCTTCATTTATTTATTTTAGTTCCACAGATTTTCCAGACACGTCCACAGAGAAACCACGACATCATTTGGATGCTTCAGTCAGTGCTAGGCTGAATTTCAAGAGCCTTGGGACTCGCCAGCAGTAACCAGTGGTTAATTATACCACGTTGCCAACCCAATTTTTTCCATATAACATTAGATTTTAACAAAATGTTTCCATTCTTTCATGTCTCAACCTTTCATTTTTTTTTTTTGTTCCCCTGGTTTTGCTCACTCTTCCCATCCTCGGTGTTGCTTTGTTTCCCACAAAGGTTTTATTGTGTTTTTAAGGGCTGAAAACTCACTCCCTCTCACATCAGATTTAGTAGGAAGAGTGAAATATTTGATATAAAGAGAGGCCAAGCTGGAAGTGAAGAAACTTCTCCCATGGAAGAGAGGAGGGAAAAGGAAAAGGAGTTCACTGAGGGAAGGGAGAAGGGAGAAGGGAGAAGGGAGAAGGGAGAAGGGAAAAGGGAAAAGGGAAAAG
>VZTB01017345.1:115125-146948 GCA_013397245.1 Thryothorus ludovicianus
TTCCTCCATCTTGGCAATACCCACCCCCTGTACCAAAACTCAAAAACTACTTTTACACATTATAACAAACTCATTACTGCTCTATTTAAACTCCTGTGACCTGTAGTTCTTCTTTTAAGGTTGGCAATCGTTCCCATGGGCTAAAATCCAAACCACAGGTGTTTTGGGCTGTGTGCCAGGGTCTCTGAGACCCCTGCCCAGGTCCCCGAGCCTCCAGGGCAGCCAGAGATGAATCTTGTGTTCCCACAGATGGGCAGAGCAAAGGCTGCTCGTGGTGCTGGGAGCTCAGCTCTGCTGCAGAGCTCCCCTTGGATTGTGCACCAGCAGAGCTCAGCCAAGCTGGGAACATCCCAAAGATTTTTTTACCTGGGGCAGCATCACCAACCCCAGCCCCACAGTGGGGCTCCAGACCTTTCTTCCTTCTTTTCCTTGGGAATTTTAACAAGTTTTAACAACCAGGATGCTCAACCCAGCGATTCCAGCTGCTGCCCAGACACCTCTCCCTGTCCCAGGCTTCTGACTCTCTGCAGAATTAATTTTGCAGTTCAAACCCCCTCTGCACTCCAGCTGTGACATGTCTGCAGCACCGGTGGCCATTGGCAGGTGGGTGGCAGCTGCCCAGGCCCTGCTGGCACCGGGGGCAGGTGCGGGGGAAGGAAAACTCTGCGAATCCAGCGGGTTCCTGCCTGCCCTGCTCCTCCCCGGGCTGTCAGGAGGCATTAACAGCAGCGCTCAGCTCCTCCACTGCCTCGCAGCATCCTCCTCCTTCCAGCTCATTTGCATCTCCCAAGTGGATCTCACGCTGCAGCAATTACTTAGCAAGAAATAAAAAAAGAGGACACTAATTAAAAGGCTCGTTAATGGGGTTACTGTAAGAACCACTTAGGCAGAGCTCTCCCTTTGAGGCGGCAAGAGCAGAACAAACAGGGAAGTGGCCTGGGAGTGTTGAGGTTGTCCCTGACCTTCCAGGAAGGAATTCCATGGTGGGGGGTTTGCCTGGTGAGATTTGGGATCCCCTGTGAGTGCTGGTGACCCCCAAGAACAAAGCTGAGAGATTCAATTACAGCTTCGTGCAGATCCTCAGTGCTGGAATTTGAAATATCAGCATAAAGTGCCCTAGGCTGGGATAGGTCCCTCTGCTTGGAGCTGGGAGTGTTGCTGGGTCCCAAACTGGACCCCAGCCAGAAATCCAACCCCAGGTACTGCCAGGGGAAGGACAAGGACCACCCCAAACCCTAAACAACCATGGAGATGGGTGAAAATACCCCTAAAACATCGAGCAGTTCTGGAGAGGAGAAGAAAAGGGAAAAGTCCTCCATGAAGTTCTGCTGCCTCGAGGAGAATCCTGGTGGCTGCAGTGGGAAAGCTGTCAGGGACACAGCTGGCAAAGTCCCCTGCAGGCTGACACATTTTCCATCCAGAAGGGCCAGGATCCACTGGCCAGACAGAGCTGCCTGCATGGAGCTGGGCGCAGAGGAGAAAATAGCCCCGAAGTTCAGGAGAAGGTCAAATTTCTGGAGCTCCCTCTGGCATGGGCTGCCCAGTGGTGCCTCCAAGGGAGCCAGGAACATGTGCTGGAGCTTAAGTGGAGGAGACAAGCCCTAATCCTACCACGACCTGCAGAATCACACGGATATAAAAGCACATCCTCACAAATGAGCTCTTTGCAGAGGCTGTTCCCTTCTCTTTAGGCCACCACAGCCCGACCCCTTCTAGAGATTCCTCAAAGTTTGGTAGCTGGAAGATGGAAAGCCAGGAAAGAAATAAAGCTTGCATGGGAAAAGAGAAAAACAAGGATTTTCTGACCCTTCCCAGGCATGATTTGTCCTGTTAGATTTGGTTGGTGCTGCTATTTTTATTTGCATGGCTTCCAATTGCTTTCTCATTCATGAAAAACATGTGCTCGCTCCTCGGTTCAGGGAACAGGGGAAGTGGTGGGAGAAATCCATCAGCTCTGTGTGCTCCCATCCCTGCTGACAGCACAGCAGGGAAAATGAGGCTGGATCCCATGGGAACTGAACGAGGAGATGTGAGGAGAACAAGGAAGTTTGGGATGGTGGGGTTGGAAGAGGAGAAGGAGAAGCAGTGGGCAACTTCCTCTGAGACAGGAGGATCTTCAGGAACAGCCTGATGTGGAACAGAGGCCCTTAATTAGAGAGGAATCTGGGCCTCCTTTGGTGTTAATTCAGAAGGGGGAGCAGGAAAAGCACGTCAGGAAAATGAAGGTGGCTTTTTGAAACATGCCTGCAGGGAGGGCAATGGGTGGGGACCGGGGACAGGCAGGATTTGCTCTGGGATGGCAGCAGCCAAGAAGGTTCTGGATGTCCCCGGAGCATTTGCTGGGGATTTGGGGAGGATTTGCTTTTTGCATGAGCAGGAAAGTCCTCCTTGAGACACTCCATCCCCTCTGTAAAGATCGTGGCCTTTTCCCAGCCAGGCTTCCTCCACACTTTGCACCTGCAGCTCTGGACGTGCCAAACCTGAGTTTGTGAGGGGAAAAAATCCAGAGGATTAAAAAAGGAAGAGCTCACAGGGTCACAAACCTCTCCTTAGCAGGAGGGTGAGCTGCCTGAACCCAGAGTTCCTGAATCCAGAGTTTCTGCCTTCATGGCTTCTCAAACCAGTGGGAGTGAGGGTGGAGTGGGACCATGGGATCCCAGACTGGTTTGGGATGGAAGGGACTTTAAAATTTATCCCATTTCACCTCCTGCCATGAGCAGGGACACTTCCCACTATCCTTGGTTGTTCCCAGCCCTGTCCAACCTGGCCTGGGACACTTCCAGGGAAGAATTTCTTCCCAATATCCAATTTAAACCAGACCAGACATGAAATTCTCCATCAGGCCTAACTGGTTTAGGATAAACTTAAAGAAGGAGCGCAGGAAGGGCTGGCTCAGAGGTTTCCACCTCTGTCCTGGACAGGAATTGTTGAAAAGCAGCTGCTGAGCCCTCAGCTGGTGGCACTCCATGGGTGTCACCAAGTGCTGGAGATGTCCTTTGCCTTAGGACAGAGAATCTGCAGCTCCTGCAGCATCTGCAGCACCGAGTCCTGAGGAAAGCCCCACTGCAGCCCAGCCCCAGGACTTTGAGAGACTCTGGGTCATGCCCAAAGCAAACACTGGAAGTTGCATGAGGGAAATCACCCACGGGAGGGTGGGATGTGGATTTTTAAAGCTTGGATCTGTCAGGGCACTCGAAGAAAACAACCCAAAGTTGGTGTTTCATTGCCTCTGCTTGACTCTTTCACCTCCACACTTTATTGATTCACCAGGACTTTCTAAATGCAGTTAACAGTGTTTTTAAATGTTTATGTTTGCAGTGCTTATGTTGATTAAGGAAAGGCTTCTTTTTAATATTGGCCTTTTCTTTCTCCTTCAGCTGGCAAGCAGCTCCCAGAAGCTTGTGCTGATTCTGATCAGATGCCTCAGACTTTCCACGTAGGACGCCAAATTAACATCTCTGCCTGCAGAAATGGCTGGGGATAAACACATGTATATCTAGGAAAAACAAATGCTAAGGAAAGCATACACAGAGCTGCGTGTGCAATAAAAATGCCTCGCTCCTTCTCCGTTAGAGCCCTGCCAAAATGTGGGATGGGGAGCGGGAGGGGAGGAAATGGGAGGGGGAGGATGCAGATCTTCCCTCAGTGCCCAGATCTGAGTGCCCACGGTGATGCCAAGGGGTTGGGAAAGGAGAAACTGTCATGTAGTGCAAGGGGAGGAGGGAAAAATGGGATCAATAAAATGCATCTCCGTGAAGGCTGATAGCACGCTCCTGCTTTTCCAAGGCAATAAATAAGGGGAAAGCTCCCAGAGCAGTGGTTAAACCAGAGAGAATTGGCAGAGAGCATTCTCAACATCTGCTCCCTTTAAAAACATATGTCTGCGGAACACAAGCACTGCACGGGGCTCTCTGAAGGTCCCTGCTCAGGGAAGGGAGCTGGGAATTGCAGGGCAGGGTGGGATGGAGCCCACCCAGCTGAGCTGCACTCGCCTTTCCCTGGAAAAGGGATGGGAAAGTCTCCAGGAGTTCCTCAAGAGCTGCACCCAGGATAAAAGCAGAGGTGAGCAAACACAGCTTGGTGAAATCTGTTTGCTCCCCCTCTTGTGGCTTCTCCTACAGCCTTTAGTGCCTCTCATGCCTGACACTTGCATCTTGTCACCCCCAAATCCTGCCTCTGAGCAGGGGACTCTGTGAGGGGCTCATCAAATGTGTCCCTCTGTGCAGCCTTGTCCCCAATTTGCCACAGAGTGCCAAGCCAGACCCAGCAGGCTTGAGGATGAGAAGTTAGGAACCAGACAGGAGTTTAGAGCTCTCCTCTTCCTCTTCCTCCTCCTCCTCCTCACCAGCTGCTTCTCCTGGCTCACCAGGACGTGATAAAACTGAGGCACGCTCAGGGAATGTTACTCATCCCAAGCTTGGCACCTGCAAGGGAATCTGTCATGGGAAGACATTGAGAGGAGGCAAAACTGAGCTGCAGACCCCTGAGGGCTCTTGCTGGAGCTGCTTCATCACCTTTGACATCCTGCTGCAAGGAAAACTGCCTGATTTCAGGGAAGGGCTCATCCCACTCTCCCAGAGCTTCCTCCCTGTTCCAGCTCCATCCTCAAAGCACCTCAGGGTCTGGTGCCACCCCCATTTGTGGCATTGCCCATCCCATAGTGGCGTCACAGATCCCAAAGGGACATTCCTCGCTCAGATGCTCTCCCTGGCACTGCCAGCACCCTGTCCCTGCCATGTCACCAGGGCTCGGGTCGTGGCTCAGTCACATGCAGATGAGGAGCTCGCAGTGTCCATGTGGCACCGTCCTCCCACGGCTTCAAAGCCAGCCCTGCATCCCCTTCCCTTCCCTTGGGAGCAGCAGGGACAAATTCCAGAGCCGAGGTTGCCATCTGGGTCCTGTCCATCGGCGCTGAGGCGCTCGAGCTGCAGCTGATGAAACTCAAGGGCTGGACTTGAATTTTCCAATATCTCATAAATGTTTCACTGAACTCTGCACTCGGTGCTGTGCATTTAATAAAGGGGTTTTTTAGTTGTGCTCTGTATTCACGGCAATGCTTGCATAGGAGCAGGCTCTGCTTCCAGTTACTCTGGATTTCTAGAGGCCATTCCCCAATTTCTGCTCATGGTCTGTCATTTTCATTGCTGTTTGAAATACCCACAAAGGAAAGTGGGTTTTCTGTCTGGTTGAGAAGCTGAGCTGTTGGCAGATGTTTCCAGAAGTCTCATTATAAATGTGAACAAAACCGAATTTTTGCACTCAGAAATTTGCCAGGGGATGCAGGAGAAAGCAATAAAACCCTGATAGGTGATTCACAGGGCAGCCTCCCGAGACAGAAATAATATATATTTACCATCTGGTGCAATCAGACACCTTCCAAAATCATCCAAGCCTTCCCATTTTCCTCAGAAATATCTTTGTGAGCAAGGGACAGAGGCAGCCTTGGAGGCTGCCAGAGCAGGGCCAAATCAAGGACAAATTTGGAGGAAGAAGTCTCTCCTTTCCCTTCCACATTCTGTTTCTAATTTCCACTAATCATGTACATGTTATTTTTAATTTCTCCTGTGTCGGGATTCAGCCTGTCATGAGGAAAAGGGCTGCTCCTTTCCCTCAGGGAATGAGGGCTCAGTCTGGGCTGTGTTTTAGGGCACACTGGTGGCCTTTTGCCTTTTTGGGGACAAATCAGGTCAATCCCTTTTGGGCACAGCAATGTTCATGGAGCTCCAGAAGGGTTTGGGTTGAGAGGGACTTTAAAGATCATCCAGTTCCAACCAGTACCATGGGCAGGGACACCTTCCACTATCCCAGGTTGCTCCAAGTCCTGTCCAGCCTGGCCTTGGACACTTCCAAGGATGGGACAGCCACAGCTTCTCTGGGCACCTGTGCCAGGGCCACCCCAAACTTCCATCTAACCCAAATCTCTGTCAGTTCAATGCCTTTCAGACCAGCTGATCCTCAGGCACAGCCACTTCCCTTACTGCAGAACACTGATACCTTAAACACAAAGGGAAATATCTCCCTTTTTGAGAGGCAAAGCCATTTGCTGAGTTTGGACACTTGCAGCCCTTGGGAGCAGGAAGGTGAGGGTGTGCAGCTGGGTGTGCAGGAGCAGATGTTCTGCACAGGAACGTGTCAGGGCCATCCCAGGAGGAACATCTGCTTTGAGCAGGGCTGGGATGATCCTGATTCGTGTGGACAGCACCTCCTTCTCCGCAGGGAAAGCTCCGCTGCACCCAGTGCCGCTGGAGCCGAGCCAGGCCGGGAGCAGGTGTGGGCAGAGCTGCCTCCCAGGACATGGATGAAGGAATGTTCCTGCCAAGAAGCTTTCAAGGAGCAGGTTGTCTTCGCAGGGATTAGTCTGGAGAAGGCTGCTCACCTCGGAGTACCCCAGGAGTGACAGGAGCTGTGGTTTCCAGCAGCAGGGCCACACTGGGTCTCCCTTTCCCCAGTGGTCACTTACATCTCACTGCCCAATTGTCCACTTTATCCCACTGCCCAATTATCCATTTTATCTCACTGCCTAATTGTCTATTTTATCCCATTCCCCAATGGTCCGTTAAATCTCACTGTCCAATTTTCCATTTTATCCCATTCCCCAATGATCCATTAAATCCCACTCCCCAATTTTCCATTAAATCCCATTCCCCAATTTTCCATTAAATCCCACTGCCCAATTGTCCATTATATCCCACTCCCCAATTGTCCACTTTATCCCACTGCCCAATTATCCATTTTATCTCACTGCCTAATTGTCTATTTTATCCCATTCCCCAATGGTCCATTAAATCCCACTCCCCAATTTTCCATTAAATCCCATTCCCCAATTTTCCATTAAATCCCACTGCCCAATTGTCCATTATATCCCACTCCCCAATTGTCTACTTTATCCCACTCCCCAATTGTCTACTTTATCCTACTCCCCAATTTTCCATTAAATCCTACTCCCCAACTGTCCATTTTATCCCACTCCTCAATTTTCCATTTTATCCCACTCTCCAATTTTCCATTAAATCCCACTCCCCAATTTTCTATTTTATCCCACTCCCCAATTTTCCGTTCTATCCCCCTGCCCAATTGCCCATCATACCCCATCCCAGGCCCATCAGCATTCCAAGAACCACAGCACCAGCTCTGTCTCCTGCTGAAAATCCCAGAGCAGGGAACCCCACTGCAATGGCAGGGCAGGTGAGGGGACCTGGTGACAAAAGCCACGCTGAGGTGCCTCAGCTCCCTTCACTCCGAGCCTCCCCCTGCACTTTCCAAGCACCCAGACAGCATTCCTCAGCCTCGTGGATGAAGGAAAAGGCTTTTCCAGGGGCTGTCTGCAGCCCAGATGCACTCAAGGGACAACTGGGCTCTTCTTTCCAGGAGCTCCTTTGATCTCGGACAGAGCTTTATTATTATTTCTCCTTTTTATTTTTTATTTTTTTTTTCAGTCTGCGTTGCCATCTCGAGGAGATGCACAAGACGTGGGACGTTTGGTTATCATGAAATGCTGGTTTCAATTAGCTGAGCCCTCCTGCCCCCTTTGCAGTCCCCTGGCCTTTCTGTCACAGATGTTGTGATGGCATCTGGGGCACACGTTGGGAGCTGAGGAGGTTCTTGGGAGCCTCCCCTTCCCTTTCTGGGCTGTCCATGGAAAACATGCTGGTTTAATACAACCCAAATTAAAGTGTCACTCACTCAAAGACCTGATCTTTATGGATGGATTTTTTTGGAGGCAGAAGCCAGAGGAGGGTCACAGAAAATGGTGTTGTTTTGATTTTTATTTTTTTCCTCCTTTCTCCTTTCTTTCCCCCTTACTATTGGTTCCACGCATTAAAGGAGATGGGAGATGCTGCAAGATGGCTCCAAAAAATGGACAAAATGAGAGAAATTGTAGCTGGCAGTGCCATGCCCACATTCCCAAGGGTAGAGAGGAGCCCAGGGATGGAATGCAGGATGCCAGAACACCAGGACAGGCTCCAGGACATTCCCAATCCAGGGTGCCCATCCCTGGAAAGCAGCTGGCTGCCTTTCCCCACCGGGTACCAAATCCACATTTTTTTTCCCCCTGTATTTTCCTTTGCACCCTGCTGAGCAAACACTCCTATCAGTTATCCACGAGACAGATTCCTCTCCGAGGGCTGCTCCCTGGAAGTGATGCCTTTTTTTTAGCTTTTATATTTTTTAGATTCTGGGCTGGTTTAGTGGGTAGTTTTGTGTTTCATGTTAAGTGTTGCTGAGCTCTCTGCACAGAGCAGGAGACAAAACAATTCCTTCTCCAGCTTGGCACCAGAGACAATTTTCAGGCCCAAGAACAAAACCAATGGTGCAGTGAGAAGGAAAAACCAGGAGGATGGAGCTGCATAACCTGGAGCTGCAATTGAATAATTAACTCCAATGTGCTGATGGACCAGAACTTATCAAAGTGTGAGACCTTGTGACCAGTTTCCATTTTGTGCCCATTTTGGGTTCATCTTGAGCGTGGCCCAGGTGTGCCCAGTGAGGCCTTTTAATAAATCCCTGATTTATCCTTTTGCTCTGGCTGCTCTCTGCTCCAGCTCAGCCTCCAGAAGGCACCAGGAGCTGCCACCAACCAACCTCCAGATGTTTCTCCTCTCCCTTCCCTTGTCCCACACTCTCCTCCACTGCAGAAATAAGCTCGAGAGCTGGAACTGAGCTCTTGGATCCCAGCTCCTTTTGCTGCAGATTCCTGGAGATGCACTCCCAGCATTTCCCAGCGTCGAGGAGGAGGAGGAAACGCGTGGCAGGAAAAGGAGTGTGGATGAGGAGAGGAGATTCCTGAATTTCTGGTGGTTTTGCAGCACCTACGTGATGCAAGCACCATTCCACAGGCGCATTTTTAGACTGTGAGTCAGGTTTCATGGAAGTTTTGCAATCATCCCAGGAGCAGGGTGGATTTACAGCTGCTTCCCAGCAGGACACAGGGAAGGACGCTCCAGCTCTGTTAAGAAGAGCTGCAAATTATGCAGAGAGGGATTCTCACAACAAATTAAACTGAGAGGACAATTCTCCTCATCTGTGGAAACTGTACGTTGGGTTTTTTCCCTTTGTTCCTTCAAAGAAGCCTCAGACTCAAATTAGCATTTAGAATAAAATCGAAGATATTTGGATCCAGCCCTAGATTTAACTCCGGCCTGCTCTGAATGCAAACTGAATTTAATGATATTCCTTTCTGAACACAGACACGTGAGCCCTGCTCTCATTCCATCCGTTCACTCTGGATTTCTGAGGGAAAACATCGATTAAAAGGGAAGTTTCCTGCTTGCAACAGGAGAGAAAAACACAGCAGAAGCTGCTGGTCTCTGCTTGGACGGAAAGACTTTAATGACATTTTAGGAGAAAATAAAAACATGCTCCTAAATTATTGCCTTGTGACTCTAATTAAACACATCCTAATAAGCAATGAGCAGGGTTTGTGTGGTTTTTTGCTTGTTGGGATACCTAGAAAATTATTCTGTCCCCTCTGGTCCCTCATGATTTGGGGAGAAGGAGCCACCTGAGTTCTCCTTGAGGGGAGTTATTCTCCCTCCCTTTCCCACAGTTTGTGTTTTGTGCTGCTTCCCATTCCCATTCCTTATTCTTCATAGAGGAACTAACACCTAACCCCTACACAATTTTTCTCCAAAAAAACTATATTTCTTGGAAATATATCCACGTATTTCTTAGTTTTTATATTTTGGGTTGTATGTTTGTATTTTTTGGGATATATATATATGTTCAAAAAATAAGTTCTTTGAAATGTTTTCATTTTAGGCATGGAAAAAAAATGGTAATTTTCAATCAGTGTCACTGCTGAATCCCTAATTTGAACAGTTCTCAGGATGCTCTGGGTGTCCCTGAGCTGCTGGGGACAGAGGTTGATTCCTGCCTGTCACAGTCAAGGAATCTTTTCCAAATCATCTCCTACTTTAAATTTAAACACTGAGTTTTTCTGCTGTAGGAAATAAACCACTCTTGTAGCCTCAGTCTCAATTAAGGTCGGATTTAAATATCAAGTTTTACCAACCAGTGCTGATTTGGCTTTAGAAACAGTGGGAAAACAACCAAATTTTGCTTGGAATATTCCTCCTCAGCTGGAACACATCTGGTTTGAACAAAGATTTGAGGCCCAAGCTTTAATATTGGTCCTTTTTTAACTAAAACCCCCCAACCTAATAGATCCAGTATTTTCATTTATTATATGCATTTATTTGCTGCTTCTATAGAAATATAAATGTAGAGCTTGTTCTTAACAATTTGCTACTCCTGAACAACTTTGGGTGCTTAATTTTTTTTTCCTAAAGGATGGAATTAGGGGTTCAATGCCCTTTTTTAAGGCACTCAGCTATTTTGGAGCCAGGTTGGAAGGAGGAAATGTCACCTCTCTCGAGTGACAATTCCCACAAATAAAAGCAGAACCCCCAGTGCAAGGGGTGTGTGTGTGTGCTGTGTTTAATCACATCCACACACAGGATGTCCAGGGAATGTTTGCATAGCTGGAGAAATCCAAGGCTTTTTCTAGGAAATCATCTCCTCCAGGCACCAGCGATATGAAAAAAGCTCCGGAGCTTTTCCGACGCGGATGGCGCGGAACGTGAAGGTTGGATAAAAATGAAAAATTGGCTTTTAATGGCCCGGCAAAATCTGCAGTGACATCCAAGCTTTCCACAGCGGGAGAGGGAAACACCACATCCTTCAGAGGTGGGAGAGCAGCGAGGGATGACGTGTTTGGAGAAATATCCCCGAGCCTGGCTCCTTTCCAGCACATTACTCGCAGCGCAGGAATGCCTTCAACAGCTTTTGGAAAATGGATGTCGGGACCTGGAGCTCCATATGTCCCATGTCACCGCCTTTGGGATGCCTGGCAGGGACTGGGAATGCACCCACTGTTCATCCTGAGCACCCCTCTGGGGTGTTTTATCCCAAAATTCCCTGTGCAATCCCAACAGCTCTGCCTGTTAATGCCCAGGATTGCAGCGAGGCACAGAAGGGAATTTGGGCCTGAGGAAAACCTGCAGTTCATCATCTCGGTCCTAATCCTGCTGCAACAAGGAATAACTCAGGCTATTCCAACAAAACAGGGGAAGAAATGCCAGTGGGACACCTGAAATTCAGGAGCACAGACCCTGAAGGGAGCTGTGGGTGCAGCACAGGGACAGGATTGAGTTTTTGCAAACACAGCATCAGGAGCTCCAGCACCGGCACCTTGGGAATCTCGGAGTGAGGGTCCAGATTCCCTTTTCCTGCTGGTCAAAACCTGTTAAATAACATCCCTTTGCCTCCGTGGCTTCTCTGTTTCATTGCTTCCAGGTACTGGCGGGGTCAGCTCAGGCCAAGCAAGTGGTGCTGGTTAAGAACTGGCACCGTCCGAGCGGCCGGAGCGAGGGACAGCCAGAGCCCATTCCTGGTGGGAATGTGTCTGTCTGGGTAGGATGGGACCTGCTCACCCTGCCCTGCTCCAGGAAGCCTCAGTATTCCTCTTTCTTCTCTTCTTTTATTCCTCTTTCTCTGTGCCGAGGTTCCCTGGAGTGCTGGGAATATCCAGAGCCAGCAAAAAAAGGGGTTTGTCTCTCCCAAACCCATCCCATGGGATGGATCTGTTCTGGGTTGAGGTGTCCCCCACCAGCCAGCCAGGTTTTCATCCCAAATCCTGGGGAGAATTTGGACCTGGGGATTTGGACTCCACAATCTCAGATGTCTTTTCCAACATTAATAATTCTGTGATGCCGCTTCCTGTTATTAAACAAGAGCCTCATGTTGAGAAATCCCGGATAAAGTCAAGGAGATGCTTATCCAGGCAGTGAGATAAAAGTCCCTTCCACACTTACAACTCCTGGAGTTATCTGGGGCTGCTGCAGAGCTCGAAACAACTTCAAATAGACAGAATTACAGTCGCCTTTATGAGTTATTTTTCTGTTTCTTCACTGCAGAAATAAATCCCTTTGTTCTGTCAGATAAAAATGTGCCAGAAGAGACAGTCCTTAACACATACTCGACGGCTGATTATTCCTTAAAATAAACCATAAAAAAGGGATGTTAGGAGAATAAATGGAGTTTTCTAAGGATAAATCTGAACCCCATGTGCATTTTGGGTGGCAGCTGGGGGTCGTGGCCCTTGAGGGCACAGCCTTTGCCTGGGGTGTCCAGCTCAGTGGGAATGGGGTGGGATTGCTGACCCCCAGGACTGGATTTGGGCTCTGATTTCCCAATCAAGGGTGGATTAATCCTGGCCCAGTGCCCAGAGCACAGAGCTGGGAATAGGTCAGGCTGTCTGCAGGAGCCTTTTGGCTGACGTGGCCAAAGGTCAGAGGTTGTGACATAAAAGCTGCCAGGAATTCTCCGCCAGGGACTTCTTTTAGTTCTTTATTTCTCAGCCCAAACTAAAACTTCTGGCAGAAAATTTTATCCTCTACCTTTGCTCCCTTTCTCCTTCATCATCCTTTATTTTATCCCCCTCATCACAGTGACAAAGAGCTCTTTCCATCAGGAAAAGAACAAGGCAAAAATTATGATGAGAGAAAAATGAAGGAAATTTGGTTTCTCCCCAGTGCCATGTTGGATCTGTGGCGGCAAAGTGACAATTCCCAAGGAACCTGTGGCATTGCTTTCCAAGCAATTTAAATGCCAAATTCCCTCAAATTCCTGAGAAAAGCACGGCCCAGCTGCCTGTGGAACAAGAAGTAACCCTGAGCTTTTCCCAGCTCTCCTGCCTTTCATGTCAGCTCAAGGGTTAAGGGAGTCTTTAACTTCTCTCAGCCGGATTGAGCCTCAATTTTCCATTTCATCTCCATCCCCAGAACTCCTATTGATGGCAATATCCTGTTCGGGGCTTTTCCTTCCTTTTGATGTTTGATTTTCTCCTGCTGGCTGCATGCTTGTACACACAGGCTGATCAGAGGAGCTGACATTTATTTGAACACGGGACGAGAGGGGTTTTTGGGATGTTTTGTCTCCATCCACACTCCCTGCTCGGGGAGAGGAGGGAGCTGTCACCAGATTCCAGCGTGTCTGTCACTGTTAGTCACAAACAGAAACAGATTCTAGCTGTAGTTTATCAGGAAGCAAACAAAAGAGATTTCATTAACAAAATGAAACATCTTATACGAGGCAGTTCGTTAAGTAAAAAGTGATTAGTAAATAAGAACACCTTCTCTATTATCATTGGCTAAGAATCAATGTATTGTTAGGAAAAACAGGGGTGAAAAGCACCACCTGTTGTTTTAAGAAAAAATATTGTTTGGAGAATTTATCTACAAGACTTCTCTTGGGAAAGTGAGAAGCTTTCCCTTGTGAAGAAAAGATCTTGACAGGCCTTCAGCTATGGAGTTTTAGATGTGTAGAATTGTCAGCCAGAAGAGACAGTCCTTAACACATACTCGACGGCTGATTATTCCTTAAAATAAACCAAAAAAAAGGGATGTTTGGAAAATAAACGGAGTTTTCTAAGGAACACACACGTGTCCCAGGCGGAA
Source organism: Thryothorus ludovicianus (assembly GCA_013397245.1). NCBI lineage: Eukaryota > Metazoa > Chordata > Aves > Passeriformes > Certhiidae > Thryothorus > Thryothorus ludovicianus. Next base: position 128,583 of record VZTB01017345.1, read on the forward strand.
CAGATAATTCCTGAGCTGCTAATTGCAGGGAAGGGATGGTGAGGGAGGGAAGGCTGAGGTGTGGGAGCTGGGCTGGGGCGCTGCTGTCCCCATCCCGTGACAATTCCCTGAACACTCTGTGGCTGCTCCCGTGGCAGGGCGGTGACAGCTGCAGACTGCCACGTTTCCTGGCTGCCTCCTGAAATCCTCCTTCCCCAAAAAACACCGGCGTGGGCACTCGGCATGCAGCTCGCAGCTGCTTCTGCTCCGAGCGGTGTTTTGGATGAGGATGAGAAGTTTGGGTTTGCTACGTGCTCATCCTACAGATTATTCCTGGAGAATTCGTGCCCCCTTCCCCCCGTGGCATAATGCAGCAAAATGCCGTAAAAGTACCTCACAAAATCAGGGTTGGTGTTGGAGCACCTGAAGGCCGTGAGCTGCGTCCAGGTAGAAAAAAAATTGGCAGCAAAAATCTTCCCCAAATTTTTTCACGGTTTTTGATACAACTATCGTCAGCTCCAGGGTTTGGAATTCAAAATCTGTGTCCAGATTTCTTTTGGCAGGGACTTCTCCAAATTAGGATGGGCTGACACAACTGGGGAATGAAGACATGGATTGAAGTCTGAGACAATTTGGCCTCTGCTCAGAATCCAGAAGTTCAAGCCTTGTCTTTGCAGATGATTCCGGCTGCTGAGGCTGCTCAGAATCCTCTGAGGAAGGGTCAGTGCCTGGAAAAAGGGAAACTCCAGGAGCTCCTGCACCCACTGGGTGTGGGGTTTGCTGCTGGAGGAGCTGAGCCCACCTTCCCCGAGCTCAGAGGGATTTAACAACCAGAAACTGCTCTGGTTTTTGGGAATAGCTCCGACCACAGAGAGCACGGTGGTTTTTCCGTGCCCTTCACCTCACCAGGAAAAAATGCAAACCCCACCAAGAACAACTGAGGTCTGCACTTTTTCCCAATCCCCAGAGCATTTTGCCCGGTGGCTGGAATGTTTCTGATGTGGCATTTCCTACCGTGCTGACTGGGAGCTGCAGGGACACGGCTCAGGGGCAGGGATGGTGGCACTGGGCTGGCTCTACCCATGAGGGAATTCCCCATCCAGTGCTCCACTGATGGGAAATCATCCACGGGACAGGACGAGGGGGACACAACCACAGCTCTGGAGGGCAGACCTGTCCCCTTCAGGCAGCCACTGCTTGTTTTTATAAATTTATTATAATTTTTTTTTTATAAATTGCCAGGCTCATCACTCAATCCTAAACCTTTTCCTTGCTAAGCTCACAGCCTACAATCAAGAAGTCAGCACATCTGAAAGGATTTGGGATTCCCCAGTGAGAAATAGGGCAGATAAATAATAATTAGATCACTTTGAAACCAGTTCCTTCTCTCTCTTGATCAGCACAGAATACTCTGTCACAGCAGACATGAAGGAAAAGATGATGATGATGATGATGATGATGATGATAATAAAAATATTAATAACAATTGATAAGATAATAAATTGCTATGCAAATTTGCCAGCCAGCCAGCAGGAAAGCATTTCCCTGGCCTCCCTCCATATTATAGGGTTTAATTAATACAATCTATGGACAAACATGTATTTTATTTCCAGAATGGGAGTTGTAATTTCCTGAGGCTTGGAAACCCAGATGGTTTTGAGTTTAGAATATATCAGGATTTGTTTTTAAAGAGTATTTCAGTAAAGGTTGGACGGGGAAGGGGGGAGTGGGGTGTCTTTTATTTAGTTCAAAGTTTAATTTTGTGTGCCTTCAGCTGAAATTCTGAGCTTCCAATGGGAGCAGGAATAGGGAAGGGCTCAAATATGCAGACAGCCACAGGACAATAGCTGTGGGAAGCCTTGTCTGCCTTTGAAATGAGCTGTCATCCAAGGGACTGGGATGGTCCCGGGCTAGGAGAAGCCTGACAGGGAAAGGGAGCAGGGATCAAGGCCTTGGAAAGCCAGACACAGCTCCCGAAATAACGCTGGCCCTGTGGCACCAGCGTGCTGTGGGCTGGGAGGGTCCCCAGGCTGCCTCTGAATGATACCCTTGGGATGAAAGTTAGAGGCTGCCTGGGGTTACTCATGCCCAGGCAGAAGAAAGATCCATTTCTTCCTTTTTTTTTTCCCTCTTTTTCCCTGGCTTTCTGTGCCTTGGAAGGGTTGGAATTGTGACTCACATCTAAAGCACATTAACCCTCCTCCGTGGGCCCGTGGATGGAGGAATCATTAAAGGCTTGAAGACATCTCAGGCCCAAAAGTCAGCACACACTGAGTCACTCAATGCTCCTGAGCTCTGGATGAAATCCTCTTTGCTGCCTCCTTACCCCTCTTTCCCAGCCACTTTTGGGAAGCTTGGGATTCTCATTAAAGGTTTTGCAGTCCCACCACCTCCACAGAGCTCAGGAAGTTCCAGATGTGCAGTGCCAGCCTCTTCCTGGGGCTGCTTCCATGCATTTCTCAAAAAGGAAGAGCAGCTGAACAGAGGAATTGAAAAAGCACAGAATTTCTCATTTTTCCTCTTACCCTGTCATGTTTTCAATGCCACTGGTCAGGAGAGCGATTGCAAATCAGCTTTTCTACCAGGACCAAAAAAGCTCTGATCTTCTCCTTCTAACCTTTTTAGGAATTAACCTAAATTTAATTACATCTCAATTAGTGTCTCACTTTATTTAGTTCACCAGATCAGAGAGTCACCACTCAAAAAACAGCTTTTTGCAGTGCTGAGCAACCCCCAGCAGCCCCTGCCCGGCCAAATCAGGCTCTTCTGCAGGAGAAATCAATTGTGGCAGAAACAATTTTGTATCCAAACACTCCAGACCCTGCTTTTCCCTCCACCTACTCACACATCACTGTTTGTTCTTCATGCAGCCTGAAGAGTTTCAGCCAGATTAACCCTGGAGATCGACAGTGTGGTTGAGAGGCCAATAATTGTGGAGTTTGTAAGCAAACCCAGGGCTGAGAGCTGCAGAACCACTCACAAGAACTGTCAGGGGATGGAAAACGCAGCCTCAACTCGGGCTCTGCTCAGCAGCTTTAAATAATGGGGCAATTAAGTGACTTGATTTCCCAATCACGGTGAGTACCGGCGAGAATTGCACTGGAGATGTGGCCTCAAAGTGTCCCCAAATCAGGGGGTTTGTGCTGTCACAGCCACCTGGAGCACAGCTGATGGGGATCCTGCTGCTTTTCCACAGGCTGAGAAAATTGCTCTTAGGCTGAGCCTAAAAAAAAAAACGTGTCCTGCCAGCTGCAGGCTGCAAGCTGGGTTTATCCTTAGGGTGGCACGGTTTGGGACAAGCTGAAAGGCTCAGCTGCCACATGGAGTCCCCTGGGGCATCAGTCCTGTGTGACAGCCTTTCCCTCCCGAGGGTTTGGTGGATGCTGGGGAAGGAATTCCACAGGCAGCTGGAAGTTCTGGGCTCGGGGAGTTTGAAGCTAAATGGTCTGAAATTTAGCAGGGTCTTCTGTGTGGGAACAGCAACCCCCAGCCTGCAAAAGCCATGAGATGGCTCAAAATATTCCATTTAATATCAGTGTTGTCCCATTTAAAGAGCTTCCAGCTCCCAGCTCCAGCCCTTCTGTGATTCCATGATTAAATTCCACACCAATGCTCCCATCTCCCCCAGGAATTGAGCTTCTAGCCCAGAAGGGTTTCATTAACAAACAGCAGAATTCTCCTCAGTTCTGCAAAATGCTGGGGCTGTCAATTCCCATGAGATGGCTCAAAATATCCCATTTAATATCAGTGTTGTCCCACCTTAAAAGATTTCCAGCTCCAACAGTTCTGTGATTCCATGATTAAATTCCACCTCTACAGGTCCCATTTGCTCTGGGGGCCACCAGGAAAACACCAAATATCCCAAAACTGCTGATAAATTGAGGAGTGGCCATTGGAATCAACTGATCATATTTTTGGGAGGTGATGTCAATCCCTCCATACCTTGGTCCTCTAAATTGGGTCCTAAAATTAGAGGAGGCTGTCGCTGTCGAGACAAATTTTAATCAAGAGCTCATTCTTTTCCCTCCTGCTATTTAACATGGAAGTGCCATGGCTGGAATCATTTTCCAAATGCACAGACCTGGAATTGCAGGGAGGAGGCACCACCATATCATTATCCTGCTCCAAAGAGCCTGGCTAAAAATATCCCACATATCCATGCAGGCTTCAGTGGCCAGAGAGGCAGCAGCCACCAGCTCGAAGGGATTTTAATTTGGGATGAGCAATCAGCTGGAACACTGTGGTTTTCATCCTCTGTTGAGATTTGGGCTCCCATCTTCTGGGAAATCATCTCAAAGCCCATAGCATGGGTGGGACATTCCAGGTGATTTGTTTTTGGAGGGGAACGAGCTGTGAAAGCACATGGAAAACATTCCCCAGAGAATCCGTGGCTGCTGGAATTATCCAAGGCCACGTTGGAGCAGCCTGGGACAGTGGAAGGTGTCTCAGCCCAGGGGGTGGGACTGGATGAGCTTTGAGGTTCTCCCCAACCCAAAGCACTCCATGATTCCACGATTCCCAAGGTGATTTTGGGGGCTGTTGTGTGCGTGTCCATGCCCTGAGGTTGTTTCCTGCTCCCTCCTGGTGCCAGGGGGAAGGAGGATGTCAAACAGCTCCATCCCTGCTCCACTTTCCAGCCAATGGCATCTTTCTTCTGCTCATGTTCAGCTCGGGAGCCTCAGACCATGAGCTCATTTGGCTTCTCAGAGCAGAGGCAGAAGCCAAAGAGAAAAAGGAAAAAAAAAAGAAATTACAGAGCAAACAAGCTCCATGTTTCCAAGGCCTGGGATGGCACCAGCTCCTCTTTCCATCCAGTGCCTTGGAAAATCCAATTCTGGATTTTCTGGGATCACTCCCTGCTCCCAGTTTTCCATTTGTGGCCACCACACTTAGGATGCTTTTCATGCGGTCCTGGTCCCCTCTGGAGGACACAAAACTCAGGAATGGGAATATTGCAGCTCTGGGAGGCCTCCATGATCACACTGGGTGGAATCACACTGGGTGATTTACCTGGCTTCTCTCCCAGGATGAGTTTAAAGGAGCCATAAAAGCCCCTCTCCAGTCCTTCCACTGCCTTTCCCACCCACCTCATATCCAGGAGCTTCTTCCAAATGCTCCAATCCCAAAAAAATCCCATGGGAAGGGAGAAGCTCCTGGGAAAATGGTGCTGAAATAGCAAAGCCCAGAAAGAAACATTTTTAAAATTTTTTTTTGTATGTGTGTTATTTTTTTTGGTGATTTTTTTATTTACCAAATGCTGAATAAACCCAAAGCATTTCTATGGACATAGTAAAAAAATATTTTCACCTTTCAGCATCAATCCCAACTCCAGCCTTTCATTCTAAATGAAACAGGGGGAATGGAGGAATCTCCCAGGACAGGAAAATTCAACTCTTTTCTCCTTCTTCTCCCAAAACCTGCTCAGCACCTTAACATAAAGTCAATTTTCTGACAGAAAAATAAACTTTGGCAAAGCCATTGGGAGAGATGGCTCCAAGCTGTGTGTATAGATTTTGAGGAAGTGATAAGGGAAGGGTTTGGCCTCCCTGCAGGCCATTAGAACATGAGAACTCAGATCTGGAGCACACAGGATGTTTAATTCTCTCCTGGGACAGCTGTGCTAAAAATCGAGGCCGAGAAAAATAATTAATGATGATCTTGGTACCATCAGTGCCAAGGGAAGCTCCCAGGGGATTCCTGGACTCACCAGTGCCCTGCCAGAATTCTCTCTCTGCTGGTTCTGTGAGATGGGCAAAATATAAAATTAATGTGGGTCAGGGAAAGGAGACTAAGAGACTCCAAAATCAGGGCTATTTTTGTACCCTGGGGAACACTCACCAAAAAATATCATTTATATCTCTCCCCAAACCAGGGCACCTTCCCTCCTGTTTGCAAACCTCTCCAACGCTCCCAACTCCCCCAGGAGTTGAGCCCAGAAGGGTTTCATTAACAAACAGCAGAATTCTCCTCAGTTCTGCAAAATTCAAGGGCTCTCAGTTCCCAGCTCTGGGAAAACATCAGACTTCCCATGGCTCTTTGTTGTAGGGTCGTTGGAGAGCTAATGGCCATTCATGAACTCCCAGTGTTGCAACACGATCCCTTTTTTTTTTTTTTTTTCAAGGATGTTTTAAGAAAAAGAGGAAAAGGAAAAAAATAAAAAAAAGAAGAAAGGCTTTTAACAGAGACATTTCAACAATTCCTTTAAAGGCTGCAGAAACAGGACCAAAATCAAACAGCAACGAGCTGTAATTAGACTTTAGCCTAAAAAATCCCCCACATGTGGAAGGATTTCCGTGGGGACTTGTGGGCACACTTGGCTGGCACAATTCTTCTGAGTGTGTCCTTCAGGAGGGAGCAAATTCCTTCCCCTCCTGGCTGCTGGGTTCTTTCCTCCTCCCTGAGGAACTTCCATCCTCAGTGATGGCTTTTGCAGTGGCTGGAGCCGAGCAACCTGAGTGGGGATGGCTGAAATGAGTGAAAAGAATCAGAAGAAAATCAGAGGAAAAAAAACAGGAAAAAAAATCAGGAAAAAAAATCAGGAAAAAAAATCAGGAAAAAACATCAGAAAAAGATCAGGAAAAAATCAGAAAAAAAGGTTTTTTATTTTTGATTTAAATTAAACACATTCTGTGTGTGCCGGTGGTAGTGGTGGTAACTGGAAGCTCAGGGTAGCCCAGCTGGGAGGTTTTTGCCACCTTCCTGTTCACACACCTGGCTGGCACCTGAAGGAGGTGGCATTTTTCCTGGGAATGCCACCTCAGGTGTGAGTACAACACGACCCCTCCCAGCAGCTGTGCCAAAATTCAGGATTTCCTACCACACAGGTGAGGCCAGGGCTGACCAATCTCTGCTGCAGAGGCAGCAGCAGCAGGAGAGGTGACAATTCCACTTGTCCCCATGGAAATGGATTCTGGAGTCAGGTCAGGGCCTGTGCTGCCTCCAGAGCCCCAGAGCAGCCTCTGGCTGATTCCTATTCCGACCAGCACCTCTGCTTAATCTTGACTTATGGAGGAAACATATGGAATGGATTGAAAAAAAATATTGCTGTACTCTGGGCAGCTCCTCTCTCCCTTTCCTTGGAGCAGGGAGCAGCAAAATGAAACATCTGGGATGCTTTAGCCCAGCCTGACTTGCTGGGCCCAGCTCTCACCCCATGGGTCACTGCTCCGTCCACCCCGCAGGTCCCTGGGGAGAATTTGGATGGGATCTGCCCCTCCCCAGGGGTTGGGATCTGAGCCACGGGGGCTGCAGGTGGAGGAAGTCGTGTCCAAAGCTTCCCAAGGCTCTCAGCTGCCAGGGCTGGCTGAGAAAAGCCCACAGGTCACAGGATCCCGGATTGGTTTGGGTTGGAAGGGACCTTAAAGTTCCTCTTGATCCAAATCCCCACCAGGAGCAGAGAAACTTCCAGCAGAAGTTCTTGCCATCCCAGGCTGGATGGTGTCAAGGCCTCCAGTGATACCCACTTTTCCGAAAGTATATTTATTTTCTTTAAAAAACAACCAAACTCAATTTTTTTTGTTGTTGTTGTGCAGTGACAACAACCTCCCTGTTAAGGCAGCCTGTCCTGACAATCCCACGATGGAATTAGATGGGATTTTGGTGCTGGGGAAGGTTTGGCTCTACTCAGCATGGAGCTGGAGCTTCCCTGGGGCTATCAGCACCTCCACTGTGCCTTGGGAGGGGGCAGGAAATTGTTGGGTGCCCCAGCCCAGCCCAGCCACGGGGAATTCACCCCTCCAGCAGCTGCCATCCAGAGCCAACGGGCTCTGACTTGTCCCTCAGATCATCCAGGCTGCTGGAGGAGATCAGGAGCCAAGAGCTGGATCCACCCTTCCTCCATCCTCGCCTGTCAGAGGGAAAGGAGAGCGGAGTCAGGGTCACACGAGGACGCTGTGGTTTCCAAACACACCGAGAGCTGCTGCAGCTTCTCTGGGTCTCATCCCTGCCTTGGCCCTCAGCAGCAGCTGGGGCTCTCCCAGCTGGGACAAATATTGTTGTTCTTCAGGATTTTTGTGAATCAGGGCTCAGCAGCACCGACTCAGCTCCTCAGGAACATCCAGGATCTCTCAGGACCCTCGGTCAGAGGCTTCCCTGAGCAGCAGAAATGGAGAAAATCCACACTCCCCGGGAGCTGTGGTGGGGACACCAAACCTCCTCCAGTCCCTCCCAGAAAGGTGCAGAGCTCAGCTCTGTCCCCTTTCCAGCCCAGGAGATTTATGATTCCACCACCAAGTCCCCCATTCCTTGAACTCACCCACCAGATCCTATGTCAACTGCACATTCCTTCAGTGCCTGCTGTGTTTATTCAGTCTAGCCACTGGTTTATTCTCCTGAAATATTTGTTTCAATCTGAGGCAAGTTCATTGCAGGTTCCTATTTCCCCACTGCCCAGCTTTAGGATAAAACCCCCACAGGAGAGCTGAGTAAATGACACCAATAAAGGGCTGTGCTGGGGCTGTGGAACAGCTCAGGGAGAGGGAGCAGAGCTCAGCTAAAGATGTTCTGATTTATGTATTTATTGGGCCTGCTCTGGGGAGGACCCTCAGCCTCTACTTTGCTGTGGCTTGAACCAAGTGTTAGTCTGGGCATGGTGGAAAAAAACCCAACATTTCTCAGTCGTAGCTGGGATTACTGCTGGGAAAAGTGACTCGTTGACTTCTGAGGGCTCAGCATGAGCTGCAAGACCCCTGGGATATTCCAAATGGAAAACATGTCTGCGCTGCCTCCCAAAAGGAGGAAGAACAAACTGCCAAGGCTGAAGGCACAGGCTGTTTCACGGGACCCAGAAGGTTCCTCTGGGTGTGATTGATTCTCCTGCACAGGCATTTCTCGGTGTTTTTCTGGCTTTTAAGTTAAGGGAGGAAAAAAGAGCCCAGGCTCTTTTCCAGTGCTGTGGAAGGATTTTCAGGCAGCTTTGTGGGGCTGCCTGAGATCCCCCCTGAGAAGTAAAAACCCTGTGGTCCATGTGCAGCAGCAAAAGGATGGCAAAACAACCACGGAGCCTCTTGAAGGCTCTGGGAGAGGTTTGGATTCCTCCTTGTGAGCTTCCATGAGGCCCTTTATTAGAGCTTTGTGGGTGTGGATGTGTGTTCTTTTGGGGTCTGAGCCAGCTGAGCTCAGTGGGAGTCCTTTGAAAGTCTTCTCCTCTGCCCTGAGCAGGCCCCGGACTGAGCTCGGACTGGGAATATTCCCGGGGCAGGATTTACTTGGAGGAATGTTCTGTGCAAGGAGCAGCTTTTCAGGGCCTGTTGATAGAAAGCCATTACTGAAGTCATAAATAAGAGCGTTGGCACTGGCAGGGGTGAATGAAGTGAGGAGTGCATTAGGAGCAGGGGTCATCCAAAGCCAAAACCCAGGCAAGAAAGGCTTTTAACTCCCAGAGAAGGCTCACACGCTCTCAATCCTCCCAGAAACTTTGATTTACATCGCCTGGGCAGGCTGCTTGCAGTGTGATGTGGCAGGGGGGAGCAGAGGCTGGGTAAGCACTGCAGTGCTGGAGTTCTGGGTTGGTTTTTTTTTTGGAAAAGAGGAGTAAATATTGAAGTGCTGGAGCAGTCAGGGGAGTCCCCATTTCAGTGTGGTGGCAGCACCTTGGGGACAGAGCCCTTGTCCTGCGCTGGGCCCTTCAGCTGCTCGGGCTGCTGGAGTGCTCTCCTGGCCTTCCCCTCACATCAGCCCTGCCAAACCTTGAGTGGAACCAGCTGATAAAAGCTGGAAGTGTATCAAAGATGGGATTTGAGCACAGTAATTCGGGCCTCAGCTGCAGGCCAGAGCCACCATCTGCTCCACGTGTCCCGGCCTGGTCAGCGCCGCTGGGACAAGGCCGTGCCCAGCATCCCTGAGTGGCACAAAAGAGCCTCAAATCCCGAATTTTCCCCTCCTCTGGGGAAAGATTCTGGGGTTTTATGGATGTCACAAAGGAGAAAAGGAGCTCCCATGATACACAGCTGGTGGAAATGGCAGAACACGGGCAGGGCTCCAGGGGGATCAGTTTGCAGGGGGGAATTAGGGCTTGGATCTCCAGCTCAGCTCAGGGAGGAAAAGGAGGAGAGGGCAGAAAAGCAGCTTGGAAGGATTCCAAGGGTGTGAACACAGAGAACTGAGGGGGGAATTTGCAGAATTGCACTTGCAGGTGTGACAGGGAGCACAGGAAACACAGGGAAGTGAGAAAGAGCAGGACAAAGTGAGCGAGATCAGCCTCTGGCCCAGTCTCACATTGTTGCCATGAAAAGGCAGAAAATAAAGATTTTTAATTTAGCTAGCTGCTTCATTTGTTTTGCTGAAGTGCCATTAAACATCACCTTTTTTTTCCTGTTGATTTTGGAACTTCCAGAACAATCATAGAGGGTTTTTGTACACCAGCACTGTGAATTGTGCAGTATTAGGAGTAGAAGTAATCACAGATATTAAACCAGAGAATATGGAAAAAATCCTGGGTTTTCCACAATAAATTGGCAAGAAGGCAGGATCCATACTCTAAAAGATTTTAGTCTCCAACATGTGTGGTTGTGGAATCTCATCTATTTTTCATCTTTGACTGCCCAAATCTCTGCTGGCGTAAAAAAGAACTCTCTGAGAACAGCTACACTTTATCTTAGCCCAGAGTTATTCCTTAAAAATCTCTGCATATTCTTACGTCATGCCCTGGGAAGCTGTCACTAATTAGGGACAGATGAATCAATCCAGATAAAATTAAATCCTTGTTCAACTTTTGCCCCAGTTTCTCCTTTCCTGCCGCCCACAGGAGCCTGGAGTGCCTGACTTGTTCTCACGTCTTGGGTTGTGTTTTGGTGACTGGAATTCTTTGGGAATACAGGAATGGGATGATTTTTGTCCTATCTAAAAGAAAAGCTGTGCTTGTTTCAGCAAAGAAACCTCAGACTCATCAAGCCTCAAGGGGAGGTGGATAGAAACCAAAGCTTTAGTTTGCTGCAAATAAAAAAAAAATTTAATCAATTTGCATTAATCAAAAACCTCTTAGGAGATTTCCAGTGTGTTTTTTTCCAGACTCAAGGAGCTTTGGAGGCAGAGGATTCCCACTGGCTGGGTCGGAGTCTCTGCTGGCATCCATTTGAGGTGTCTAATCCAACAGATCTCCCACTGATATCCACCAAAGCTCCCCTCTTGGAGGTTCCTTCAGCAAACCAAATCACCTGCGGTCCAAGGAGCGTGTGCCTGTGGAATGACATCCAAGGGAAAACTTGGCATGTCAGCAGAAGTGCATTTAGAGCTGATTTGTAGTCGGGTGTGAGAGTGGAAAATCGGCTTTGCAGTGTCGGGATGGACACCAGCAGCTTTTCCCTCAGCCAGGCTGAACCCCCAGGCTTCCTGAAATTCATTTATCACCGTGCTCCCAATCTCCTTGGGAACAAGCTGAGGGTAATTCTGCATTCCACAAACTTTCCTCTCCCACTGCTGGATTCAGGGAAGGCTCCACTTTCTTCCCTGACCAGGATTTACTCCTGCATAAATCCCCCAATCAAATATCCACAGCAACATCCCCTTTGGGATAGAAGGCGAAGAGTTCTCCTGAACAGCCAGTGCAGGTGAAAGTCCCATGGAAAATCCCTTTTACAACCTGATTTCCAACACCTTCATTTTTGAACAGGGAAAACTTGATATTTTTCCCAGAAAACATATAAAAATCACATTTCTCTGGTGTTGTTTTTTTTTTTGCTGAAACATTTCTTTTGCTGCGTCATCCCCCTTGGATTGTTTGCAGGTTGGGAAAGAGAGGTGAAGAGAAGGGTTCAGGAAGAGAACTTTTCTCTCTGTCCTGATGTACCTGTGAGCCAACACTTGTGTAATGTTCACAACCAGGATGATTGAAACAATCAAAAAACTGAGATATTTCCTGTCCAGGCATCATCCCTGCTTTTGCTTAGTGGAGCAGCATCTTGGGATGGGACTCTGGTCTTTTTTGGGGTCATTTTCCAGTAATATTTCCAGCTGAGAAAGACATTAAATCCCCAATTTACAGCACTCTTGCCTCTGGAAAGAGGATCTATTGGAGATGTGCAGGAGTCAGAGAAGGTTTAGGAAACATTCTGTTTTTCATCTTGTTTGCTGTTTGGGTTCTGATTTTAGTGCTGGACCTCTCCCTCCTCTCCAAACAGGCTCTGCTCTTTGTAGGGAAAGCAAGACGGCTTCAGCCACCACGAGCTCCAGCCAAATCTCCAAACAAATCTGTTTGAAAGTTCCTGGTCTGGGAGTGATTAATCCAAGGTGGAGGAGGGGAGAGAGAGGGGAAAAAAAAAAAAGGGAAAATCAAGATAAGAAAACCCTTCTTGCAGGGATATTGCAATTATTCTGGGTGTAATTTATGAACTCTCTGGCCTCTTTGTGAAGTGCTCATCTCGGGTTTGTCTGCAGTGACCAATGTGCCTTTCGACAAGGCCAGGAGAAGCTGAAGCTCGGGGCAGGCTGTCACAAATGTTTTCATTCTTGTGACAGCCTCAAAGACCAGCAGAAAAAAACCAGTCCCCAAGCACAGGGCTGCAGCCAAGAGGGAACAAGACACGATCTCCATGGGCCCAAGGCAACCAGGGATTAAACACCATCCTGGGGACAAGTCCAGCAAGGGATCTGGCTATGAATTAAATCAATTAAAGTATTTTCAAAACACCCTCCACAAAATATCTTGGCTTCCTCGTTGGTGAGTCAAGTGAAGAGCACCAGGAGCCCGCGGGAACGTGGCCACCACGGCAGCGTTTGATTCATTCTGGGGATGCTTTTTTTTTTTTGCATGGAAAGCTTTCCATAAAAAGCAGAGCAGCTCCAGGATGTGCAGGCTCCCTCCCTGCCGGGGCAGGGAACAGCTTTTCCACGGCTGGAGGGAAGGAATCTGAGCCCCAGGCTCCAGCTCTGCCGGCTGCAGGAGGGGCACGGCCACAGCTCTGTTACCTGCGCCTTCCCCTCCCTCTGCCGGCACCAGGGAGGGGGAATCAGCACCAGGGATGGGGAATTGGCACCAGGGATGGGGGAATTGGCACCAGGGATGAAGGAATTGGCACCAGGGATGTAGGAATCGACACCAGGGATGGGGAATTTGCACCAGGGATGAGGGAATTGGCACGAGGGATGGAGGAATTGGCACCAGGGATGCAGGAATCAGCACCAGGGATGGGGAATTGGCACGAGGGATGGAGGAATTGGCACCAGGGATGCAGGAATCAGCACCAGGGATGGGGGAATTTGCACCAAGGATAAGGGAAATGGCACCAGGGATGAGGGAATCAGTACCAGGGATGAGGGAATTGGCATGAGGGATGCAGGAATTGGCACCAGGGATGCAAGAATCAACACCAGGGATGGGGGAATCAACACCAGGGATGGGGGAATCAGTACCAGGGATGAGGGAACTGGCATGAGGGATGCAGGAATTGGCACCAGGGATGCAAGAATCAACACCAGGGATGGGGGAATCAGTACCTGGGATGAGGGAATTGGCACCAGGGATGCAGGAATCGGCACCAGGAATTCAGGAATAGGCACTAGGAATGGGGAATTGACACCAGGGATGCAAGAATCAACACCAGGGATGGGGGAATCAGCACCAGGAATGGGACAATTGGCACAGGGATAAAGGAATTGGCATGGGGAATTGGGATGGGGAATCAGCACCAGGAATGGGACAATTGGCACAGGCATGAAGGAATTGGCACCAGGGATAAGGGAAATGGCACCAGGGATGAGGGAATTAACACCAGGGATGTGGGAATCAGTACCAGGGATGCGGGAATAGGCACCAGGGATGGGGAGTCAGCACCAGGAATGGGACAATTGGCACAGGCATGAAGGAATTGGCACCAGGGATAAGGGAAATGGCACCAGGGATGAGGGAACCAACACCAGGGATGTGGAAATCAGTACCAGGGATGCGGGAATAGGCACCAGGGATGGGGAATCGACACCAGGGGTGCAGGAGTCAGCACCAGGAATGGGACAATTGGCACAGGAATGAAGGAATTGGCACCAGGGATGGGGAATCAGCACCAGGGATGCAAGAATCAACATCAGGGATGGGGGAATCAACACCAGGGATGCAGGAATCAGCACCAGGGATGCAGGAATCAGCACCAGGGATGCAGGAATTGAGCCCCAGCTGCTGGTAAAGCCATCAGAGGGGACGGTTCAGTGCCGGGGCAGCTGTTCCAGCCTCCTGTCTCAGATGCTGCTCATGCAGAGCTCAAATTTTCCATCTGTCCCTCCAAGCTCTGCTCCCTGTTTCAGGGTCTGACACCCTGTCCCTGCTCTGAGCCCGATGTCAAACCTCTGTTCCACAGAACATTGAGGAAAGCTCCAGCCAGATTTCCTCCCTGGGTCATTTTCTCAGTTCGGGAGGATTTTGCTGCCGTGTGTTTTGTCACCAAATCCTGGCACCCTGTGGTGATGCCATGGGCAGGAAGCAGACTGTTCCCAGCCAAGGACAGAGGATACTGGGATGATCTTCCTGTCCTCACACCCAGCCTGGCACATTCCAGGGCTCAGGAGTAAAGCCTGGAAGGTGAATTTTGTCAGGATCCTTGCAGAGAAAGCCAGGCTCCTCAAGGGGGAGGCTTTGGGGCCATCCCTACCACCCAGGGAGAATCTGTGTGGAAAAGGAATAATTTCTTTTCCCTCCATCACTCTCGAAGTGCTGGCAGCCCTCAGGGTGGTCCGGAGAGATGGGAACACACAGGGTTAAAAGCAGCTCTGGCTCCACTGAAACTGATTGCAAAACCCTTTTTGGCTCCAGTGGAGCAATTTTCCCACCACCCTCACCAGCTCTGCCTTCCCAGAAAGGTGAAGGACACGCTGGGGAGTTGCAGCAGAGCCGTGCAAGGAATGCAGATGGTTTATTAGGAATCTGTGCCGGTGCTCCTGCAGCAGCCTCAGTCCTCCTGCGGCCCTGCCTCGCAGCTTTGTTCTTGAGAATCCTCTGGGGAGCTCATTTAAAAAGCACGAATGCTCACCAAAATTCTGTCTCCTGCGAGCTGTGAGTGGAAGGAAAGAGCAGGAGAGACCTTTGAGAAAGGCAGAGCCCCATGGAGTCAGGGCACAGGGATTGTTTGCTGCAGCAAAGCCAGGATCTTACCTCTGGATTTGCTGCTGGCTCTGCCCCAACACTCTCCAGAGAACTCCAGTTGTCCTATTTTTGGTTTAGGCTGCAGGTTCTCCCTGCAAACCTGGGCTCAATTATTTGGGTACAGCAGGCTGGAAGTTGACCTGCAGCTGCAAAGAAAAATATTAATAAACCAATCGTGTCTCTCCAGCAGAGAAACAGAAACAAAACCTGAATCAGGCTGTGAAAAATTTTGCAGGGCAGAGGTGTTTGCAGAAGCACTGGGAGTAATGGGAATGATTAAGAAATTAGAGTTGTCTTTGCTGAGACAAGTTGGAAATAAATGCATAAATTAATGGGAGTTTGATGAGAAGGTTTTAATCAATTTTACAGACAGCTGTGCACAGACAGCAGCTCCTTTTCCTGACTGGGAAGAAACTGTGTTAGCTCTGATGTTAAGATGCCACTGAAAGGGAACCAGGGTGTGAGGGGAAGGCTCTGGGAAGTGAACACGTTTATTCAGGATGAATAAACCCCTGGAGGTAAACAGATTTCTCTAATCCCCCTCTCTCGTGGTGTAACTCCTCTGAAGCTCTCAGATCTTTGCTGGAACCAGCGACTTTTCCTACCAGCTCCAGCCCATCTCCCTCTGAAATAACAGGCATTCATGTCAGATTCCAATCAGATGATAAGAGAATTTATTGCTGAGATGATCACTGCAGCCATGGTGATGAACGGGCTCCGAAGGATTTTAGGGCATCATTTCCCCGCGCTCCTTTTTGTGCCTGTGGCTGCAGACCGGCTCCTCCACGGCCTTTTGGGGGGTTATTCCTGCATGAGGATGGACATTTCCCTCCAGGTTTTATTCCTCCTCCAGCTCTCCTCGCTCAGAAAACAAGAGAAGGACAATTAAATCCATCACAGGGACGGCGCTTTTGATGGGGTTTGTTGTGCTTGGCACCCTGTCAGCGGCGGGGCCTGCGATGAAAAAGGTGCATTTTTAAGGGGCTTTAATCACTGCTGCAAAGTCGTGCAGGGTGTTCAAAATCAGCTGCTCTCCTTCTGAAGCTGCTGAGGAGATGCAGTTTGAAGATGGGCTCCCCGCTGCTGCTCAGCTCCAAGAATTTGGGTTGTTCCTTTCTCCTTTCCTAGAAATGAGCGCCGTGGTTTTATCTGAAGCTGTTAAATAGTAAAGGTGGATCAAAAGGGGAGGATTCCCAGCTTGCAGCCCGATAAATTTGGCTGGTGGTAAAGCAGGTTGGCATCTGAAAGGCTGGCCCAGCTCATGGTTCAGGTCAGGCTTTTTAATAACCCCAAGCATCAGGAGCCACTTTCCTCCACCCAGCTCAATTTAGACCAGTGACAGCAGCAAGAAGCAAAGCAGAACCAGGGAAATCCCCAAATTGCTGCTTCTGCTGGAGAGGAAAAACAATCTGATGGCTTTTAGCAGCCCTCCGAAGCCTGAACACCTCGAGACAGCCCCAGCAGATCTGCCCAGACAGTTTTTCTCTCCAAGCCAAACCCTTCAGTGTCCTTTTCTCATTAAGGATCATCTGTTGGATCACTCTGAGGGAGCAGTGGGATGTCCAGAGCTGTCACTGTCATCTCACACCAGCCACTGCCAGTGATGCTGTCATGCTCCAAGGGAAGAAAAACAGAGCTGAGAATGCAGATTTATGGTTTATTTATGCAAAAATAACCTGATATTTTAAAATTCTGCGGTGCTACCCCGGTGGTGTTCTAACAAGAAGGGCAGAGGGCACTTCCCAGGGTTTATAACCAGCTGGAAGTTTGAACCCCAGCTGGTTTTCCCATTCCCAGAGATGCAGTCAGGGTTACCATGCCTTTATGTCATTAGAGCCTGGATGGAGTTTTGGGTTTGGGCAGAGAAAGACAATTTCCCAATGGAAGTGCTGCCACTTTTCTGAGCTCTGTGTTTGGTTCAGCTGCCTGAAACTCAGGATGCTGAAATTTAGGGATCACCATTCTCCTCCAGCTGGGCCTCATCTCCAGTATCTCACCAAGAGAAAAATCCAAGGTGTTTAAAAACAAGATGCTAAATTTATAGAGATGCAGATTTGACTGCACCCAGCACTGACCAGGGAGCAAATGTTTGATCTGGGTTCAGCCTTTCCCCCACTTTTTTGGAAGACAGTCACATTTGGGGCTCTGCAGTCTGGATCTAATACACAGCACAGCATTAATAGATGTTGGAAAGGGTTTGCTACAAGCTATTACTGAGGCAAAGTAAAAGAAATCAGATGTTTATGTACAATTATGCTTTTGTACAGAGCTGTGGCCAGGAGAGAGCAGAGATAATAAAAAGGAAAAGTGCCTTTTTCCATTTGGGGATGGCGTCGAGATGGACGGATAAGGACAAGGAGAGAAGGCACCAGGGGCTCAGGTTTCCCTCACATCCCTCTGGCAGAGCACTGCAGGGAACAAACAAACCCCAAATCTGCTGACTCTGCCTCAGGGAAGGCAAAAGAGGTTTTGCTCTGGTGCCTCTGCTGAGTTTCGAGTCAGGAGTGGAAGTGCAAGCCCAGCCCTCACCCTGCCCATGGGGACATCTGTGTCCCACCCATGGCACGGGCTGCAGCAGCAATAAATCCATTTTCAGACACTTTGCTCTAGTTCTGCATCTATAACCCACCCTGCAGACACCGAGGTCTCCAGCAAAGCAGAGAAGCTTCATCCCCACCTTGACCATGGGGCTGCCAACATTTTTTGTGTGGCCAAATTTCCCTGAAGCATCTCCCTGACAAATATTCCCCAGGCAGTTGTGGTGCTGAGCCACATCCCATCGGGGTGCTGGCCATGCCCAGTGTCCCTCATGGCACCCAAATTTAGGGACAGAGCCACCCGTGGCTTTTGGGAGTAGGATTGGTGTGTCACTGGGCAGAAAGGGACATGCCACCCGCAGAAAGGGAAAAATTACCAGCAGAAAGGGAAAAATCACCAGCAAAAAGGGACAAGCCAGCAGCAGAAAGGGACATGTCACCAGCAAATATGAACATGCCACCAGCAGAAAGGGACAAGCCTCCAGCAGAAAGGGAAAAATCACCAGCAGAAAGGGACATGCCACCAGCAGAAAGGGAAAAATTGCCAGCAGAAAGAGAAAAATTGCCAGCAGAAAGGGACATGTCACNGGCCACCAGCAGAAAGGGACATGTCACCAGCAGAAAGGGACATGCTACCAGCAAAAATGGACATGTCACCAGTAGAAAGGGACATGCCACCAACAGAAATGGACAAGCCACCAGCAGAAAGGGACATGCCACCAGCAGAAAGGGACAAGCCACCAACAGAAAAGGACAAACCACCAGCAGAAAGTGAAAAACAAC
>VZTB01017345.1:146995-165744 GCA_013397245.1 Thryothorus ludovicianus
GGACAAGCCACCAGCAGAAAGGGAAAAATCACCAGCAGAAAGGGACATGCCACCAGCAAAAATGGACATGCCACCAACAGAAATGGACATGTCACCAGCAGAAAGGGACAAGCCACCAGCTAAAATGGACATGCCACCAGCAGAAAGGGACATTTCGTGGCCTGCAGTTGCCCTCCCTACAGTCCCAGCTGTAAAAAAACCCCGCCAGCATCCCCAGGAAAGTTCCCATCGGCAGCGCCCCGGCCATCCACGCAATCCGTGGGAGGATAAAGGCAGGGAGAGGGAGAAAGGGGGAGAGATAAACAATTTCCTACACAGTTGTGGCTCAAGCCTGTCTTACAAGAAACACATGGTCCCTGACACAATATTTAGCTCTCCTGTAACATGGTCCATTTGGAGGCTGGTGGCTGTGTGGAGAGCTGTAGTAAAACATTCCTCGCTGGTAACACACACACAGACACAGACAGAAAAACCCAACCTCAGGAGGAAGGATTGGGGTTAACTCCATAAAGGCTGGAGAAAGGGAGGTTCCTCCGGAGCAGGGATGTGCCTCAGCATCTCCTCAGGGTGAGGAAAACCCAACTGCATTGGTTTGAAAAGCTTGTCCTGATGGGTGGTGACCCCTTATTTTTGCCCTGTTAGACCCAGAACAGTTTTGGGGGCTGGAATTTTTCCTTCCCTGCGCTGTTCTCTGCTCAGAAAACAGTCCCGGGGAGGATCGCTGTGTTACGCCAAAAAGAAAAAAAAAAAAAAGCCCTTTTTTATTATTATTTTTATTCAACTTTTGTGCTCATTAGCTCAGGAACTTACAGTTGGAGTTGTCACTGGGCTCCTCCTGCCAACAGCTTGCAGGGCTTCACGGGAGTTACATCATTTGGCCTTGGAGGAGCAGCTAAGTGGAAACACATTTGGGTTTGCTCGTGTGGCTCCGGCTGCTTTTCCCTCTCTCCTGGATTCCCAGGGCAGAGCAGGAGGTCAGGCAGCTCTCAGTGCCCACAGGGCACAGGGACCCTTTGGGATGCCACATCCCATGGGCATTGCACTGCCCAAAACCATCCCAAATCCTCCTGCAGATCTGCTCCAGTCCTGGTGAAAGCAGGAAAAGCTGGGTTTAACTCATCCCGGCTCATCCCTTCTGCCTCCTTAGGTTTTCCCTCTGATTTCTCCTGGAGCTGTGTCCTTCCCCTCCCAGCTCGCTCTGAGCCAGCGTGTCCCCATGGCCAGCACTCCCTGCCCTTCCCACTCCTTCTCTTTCTGCTCTGCAGCACTGGGTTTGCTTTGCCCAGACATTTTAATTGAGGGATTGAAACACTCCCAACACCAGCCCAGTCCTGGCATAACCAAGGGCAAATCAGATCCCACAGCAGGAAATTTGCTGGTAATGTAGCCTGAATTTTCTCCTGACCATGGCAGGACTGTGCAGTGACAATTTTCCCTACAATGCTTCCCTTTGCTCCTCAATTCATCCATTAACAAAATTCCAAGTGCGGCTGACACCCAGCCTTGCCCACCAGACCTCTGGATCTTGCGTGGTGCTGGCACATTTCTAACCTCAAAGCCAAGGAGGAAGGGGATGATAAAGCAAAATGAACATCCCAGGTGCAGGCTGGAGTGGATTTTTAATTAGTTGCAGCCTGTGGGCTGGCAGCCACTCCTGCTCTGCTGTGTCCAGCCTGCCCTGGGAAGGGGACTTGGGGACTTGCCGGGAGCCAGAGCGGGTTTGGAACTTCCCCACCAGTTTTGCGTGTCAGTGCAATCCCAGCTGCTCCTCTCCCTCGTGCCCCGACGAGCTGCTGAGGAATAGCTCATTATTTAGAAAAATGAAGCCAAGAAGCTGTCCCAGCAGAGGCCACCCCAGCGAGCTCCCTGTCACCCAGGTCATCAGCTGGACACGGGCAGCTCTTCGAACGGATCTGCCTTGGAGCAGCCCTCACCAACACACCCAGCCCCTCTCCCTGCATCTGCCTCATGCCACGACACCCACACCAGCCTTTCCTCTGGGCTGGGGACTCGCTGATGGGTTTAAATTAAATTTATGGTTCGTTTTTCCTTCTGTCCGTCGATGTTTAGTCATGAGGAAGCAATTCCTTGGGAGAGTGCCCCGAGATTGCCCTGCTCCTGTGTGGGTCTGTCCCGCAGGATGTGGTGCAGGGCCGGCTGCACTGACTCACGGCCCGGGCACCCCAGGGGGGTGCAGGAGTCTGGAGAGAGGGGCAGATCCTTGGAAGGAGCAGCAGAGCTCCATGAACAGCCCAGGGACACATCCTGCAGTCCTTGACCGTGTCCCTCCCCCGCAGAGATGGGAAACATCTTCCTCGCCCTTGTCCTTAATGGCAACGACTCCCAAGGCTCCGGCGACACCCTGGAGCCCCCTGAGCATCCCCGGGCGCGGCCGCGCTGCTCCGGGAGCTCGGGAAAAGGCAGCCGTGAGCACCATCTAGTGATGCCGGCTGTTGTCCCCTCCGTGGGGGCCCCACCGGCCCCAAAAGCCGCGCACGAACGGGGCTGTGCTCGGTTTGGTAGCGCTGAGCTGCCTTTGGGTCCCGTGATGGGCTGGGTACCACTCTGATGGGTACTGGGTACCACTCTGCTGGTACTGGGTGCTGGGTACCACTCTGCTGGTACTGGGTGCTGGGTACCNTGCTGGGTGCTGGGAGCAGCATCCCAACCCCAGGAAGGGGGTGCTAGCACCAGGGAAATGAGGGAATCCCATCCCTGGGTGCATCCAGGGTGGTTGAAGCCCTCCAGATCAGCTCAAGCTCTCCATCCATCCATCCATCCATCCATCCATCCATCCATCCATCCATCCCTCCATCCCTCCATCCCTCCATCCATCCATCCATCCATCCATCCATCCATCCATCCATCCATCCATCCATCCATCCATCCATCCATCCATCCATCCATCCATCCATCCATCATCCATCCATCCATCCATCCATCCATCCATCCATCCATCCATCCATCCATCCCTTCCCACTCCTTCACACCAGCCTCTGGCACAGCCCTTCCCAGGAGCTCATCCCGGGGTTTCCAGCACCCTTTTGGCAGCAGAGGGTGGGGATCTCTGCAGGGTGCTGGGAATCCCTGCCCTGGAAGTGCAGAGGAGGCAGATGGCAGCAGGATCCTGCCTGGCATCAGGGGACACGATGGCACCTCCTAGGAAAGGTCTTGGTGTCACAGGTACTCTTCTTAATGGTCCATTTTCCACCATCACTCGAATGCACAGAAATCTCAGCTCTTTTTTTTAACAGTGTTCATTTGAATCTTGTGAAAGTATGAGCTAAGAGAGTGGCAGGGTTCAGAAACTGGAAAAGCCAAGTGCAAGTTGTGCTGCAGATACTGAATTTTAGGGATGAGTGGGAAAAGCACAGTTCCACTCCATGAAAATTTTCAGGGTACTGAAGGAAAATGTGGCCTGTTAGACACTGAAAGTAGAATATTTACAAAGCAGAGGTTTGCCTAAAAATCAAGCCTGCCTGGGACAGGGATTTCTGATCCTGGGGCTTCTCCAGACCCAGTTTTGTAGAATCACATTTTGAGCAATGCAGAGACACCAAAACCTGCTTTTCTCCCTCATAAGGAGCAGGGTTGCTGGTTTATTTTGTTTTAAAATCGCTGCTTTAAAGATAAACCTCCTGCTTTCCACTACCAGCCTGGAATCAAAAATTATTCATTTCGTTAACAAAGCCTCGTTTGATGGGCCCTGAACCCCTAACACAAAATATTCACCACATTCCCGTTTTTTTTTCCCAATTCCAGCTGAGGACATGCCACACACCTTGCCCCACATACCTAAAGCACCAGGGGACAGGCAGGCAATTTGTGGATCGTGGCTAGAGCACGGATCACTGGAGTTAAAATAACAGGAAGCATTTAGGAAGGGATTTTCAGTCTCACTCTTCAGGATTTAGGCGGATCTGTTGTTCCTAAAGACAGGGATGAGACTCAATAGGGGCTGGAACACGGAGCAGCAGAGTCTGGCTGCTGCCAGAGACCCAGCTGGGTTTAAGATCTCATTTAACCTGGATTTCCTGGGCAAGGTTTGCTTGTGTCACTCAGCCCTGCTGCTGAACACCGGCCCCTTTTTAGGGTGCACCCGATGCCCTCAGCTTCTCCCTCTGGGAGAGGTGAGGGCTTTGGAAGGACAACTGCCAAATCCAGGGATTTCCACTTCCCAGGTGGTTTGGGGACAGTGGGGTGGGGAATGGCTCTGTGCAAGCCTGTGAAGGTGAAGGGGATGTGTCAGAGCACACACACCCCAAATCCTGAGCTGTGCTCTCTGTCAGCCCGGCTCCATTGATGCCTTCTGGATGCTGACCTGGAACAGAGACCAGACAGAGCAAGAGGAAAAATAGAAATTTATTAAAAGGCCTCACTGGGCACACCTGGGCTGCACAAGAGTCCAGCTGGGCCACACCCGAGATGCCCAGAATGGTCACGAAATGGGTGACTGATCACAAAGTCCCACACTTTTATAAGTTCTGGTCCATCAGCATATTAGAAACAATTGTTCAATTACAGCCCCAAGTTATGAAGCTCCATCCTCCTGCTTTTCTCTTCTCCCTTCACTGTTTTTGTTCTTGGGCCTGAAAGTTGTCCTTGGTATGGAGCTGGAGAAGGAATTGTTTTGTGTCCCTGCTCTGTGAAGAGAACTCAGTAGCACTGAATATGAAAGCTAAAGCTGCCCACTAAACCAGCACTGGATCTAAAAAATATAAAAGCTAAAACCTAAGACATCACCATCTCTCCCTTTTTTTAAGGAATACACAGCTCAGGCTGGGCTGAGCACCAGTTTTCCCTGTATCCAGAGGCCCTCTGGCCCTTTCCTAGGTGAGCTCAGCAAGCACAAATGTCCTCCCCAAACAGCTCCAGAGAGGAGACAGCTGGACCCGAACGCGCCCGTTCTGCTGCAGGCTCCCTTTCCAGTGAGTCATAAAAGTTCCTTGGCAGCTGCCTGTGTGTCTCTAACTGGGATCAGGTTAGGGGCAGAGTGGAGAGCTCAGGATGGAAAATATGTGTTGAATTTACTCCTCTGTCCCACTGCTGATCCCAGGGCTTGGGAACGCTCCTGCTGGAGCCCTCTGCCACACGCCAGCTCTGCTCCGAGCTCTCTGGGGCTTGTCCTGCCTCCATTTCCCCATCCTTCCATCCTCTCCTATGTGTCCCTCTGCATTTCCACCTGGAATGCAAGGCAGGAGCATGGTGAGGGGGGCAAAGGGGCAGCCAGAGTGCCAGCAGGTACAGCAGGCAGCAGCCCCAGGCACTCAGCACAACCCACATTGTCCAGGCCACAAAAAAAGCCTGAGGAGTGAGGCTTTTCCATGTTTTTTTTTGTCTCAGCAGCAGGAACACGCAAAAATTCCCATTCCCTGCCTGCAGCAGCTTCCTGTCCCTCTCTCCAGGAGCCCTGAGTGGTGCAAAGTGTGGTAACACCCCCCAGACCTGTCTCTGCCTGGCTGGGTGTTGGACCAGGTGATGCTCCCACTGCGTCCCAACACTCCCCTGCTCTGTGCTTTTGGAAATAGGAGCTGGATTGCACATCCCAGTGGGAAACACCCAGGGTAAAACACTCCCAGTCCTCTCCAGGCTTTGTTTTACCTCAGGAAAAGTGGCAGGGCCTGGAGGAAGCACCGTGTGGAGGCACAGCTTGGACGTGGCTCCAGCCTGGGACTCTCAGTGCTCACCCCAAACACCCCACAGCGAAGGGAGGAAGGGTCAGCACCAAGCTCTTGGAAAGATATTCCCGGGAAATGGAGTTCCTGAAATCCTGGAGGAAATGGAGCTCTTGGCACGGAGCAGAGCCGTGCTTTTTCATGGATCTGTGTTTGGTTGGGAGGAAGAAAAGCCCCTCTAAGGAGCCTCTGCTCTCAAGGCATAAAGCAGCACCCTGGTTTGAGCAGAGCCTGGAATAAGGAGGGAAATTCTCCCAAAAACATGAGGAGGAGCTGCCAAATCCCCTCTGCAGCCCTTCCCTTGTCACGGCATCGGAGCCCTCAGTCCCAGCAGCAGCTGTCAGGCACTGCTGCCCATGTTTGCCTCCCACTCCCAAACACAGGCTGGGATAAAAGCTTGGGAAGCCTCCCCCCAGCACCCAGAGCCACCAGGCAGATCCTCTCCAGGCCTGCAGCCAAAAAAGCTGCTGGTTCTTCTTTTCTCAGCCTGAAGTGGACACTGAGAAAGGAAAAAGTGAGAAATGAGCAGAGAGTGCTGGGCCTGCAGATGTGTGGGGCCTCCCTGCCAAAATCCCTGCTCGCTCCTTCCCCTGCATCCCAGCTTGAGGAAAACTTCCAGGGGCTCCTCGGGCTCTGAGGTCACATTTTCTGCTTTTTTCTGCTGCAAATGGGGACGTGGCCAAGGCCAGGTTGGACAAGGCTTGGAGCAAGCTGGGATAGCAGAAGGTGATCCTGCCCATGGAACGGGATGAGCTTTGAGGTCCCTCCCAAAACCAGTCTGGGATTCTGTGCCGTGTCCACATAAATCCCATTTTTGTGGCCAAGAGCACAGGAAGGGCTGATCCCAGCAGGGAGGATCCCTGTGGATCCTGGGGGATGTTTGCAGAGCTGATCCCATGTCTGCAGCCTCGACTCTTGTGTGTTATTTTTGTCAGCATCCTCCTCCTGGGGTGTGAAGCGATCACCAAGGGAACTCTGCCCTCTCTCAGCTCACACTTTTCCCTAAGAAAATAAGTTTGGCTCCCTGCCACAAAGCTGAATTTTTTTTTTTAAAAAAAACCACACCATCTTTTAAAGTTAAATTTTTCATCGATTTTTGGCATTCAGAAGAGAACTTCAAATCAAAAATATCTCTGCTGAAATCCTAAAGTTGTTATTTTGACAGAAAAGTTGGTGCTGCTAAAATCTGTCGTGGAAAAAAAACCCAAATATTGAAGAGTCATCCCAACAGTGATGCTGATCCTGGAGCACCACGAGAGGCTCGCAGGGCTTGATCAGCTCAGGATTTATTTGCAATGAGAGATTTTCCCCTTCCAAGAAGAAGGACTGAAACAAAAGCAGGGAGGAGCAGTGGTTCCCGAATTTTAGGACACTTTCTCTAACAGATGAGAACTTCCCCCAGGCAGTGGGAGATCACTGCTGGGGTGGGATGTTGAGTATTGAGAACCACTGGGTTGATTTCAGATTTTCTCAGCAATTTTACAAGCCCTAAGTTCCTAAAATTACATTTTCTACCCCAAAACAACCCAAAGGTGAGCCAGCCCTGCCACACTCTGTCAGGAGCCACAAGAGGGCATTAGATTTGTATTTTTTCCCCTATCCAAAGAAATCCAAGACATTTCTTTGATCCTACTCCTTTTCCCAATGCCCAGGTAGGACTGTGGGAATACTTAGCGAATCCTAAAGCTTTAATAAAGCAGCTTGGCTTCCTTTTCATTCCTGCAATTTGGCTTTTTGTTGCCTCTGTGGAATAAGAGGGAAGGCAGGGAGTGGGAAAAGCAGAACGTTTTGAAAATAACATTAAAAACACAAACAAACCCAAGCCACAACATTTCCAGTGCCTGCAGGAATTGAATGGAAATGAAAGAAATTGAAGAAATGTTAAATAAACTTTTGAAAATGGTAAAGGGAGCAGGTTCAGGGGGTTTGCTGGGATCCAGGGAATCCTCCTGAGCTTGGATTTCATGGAGATATTTCCTATCCCGACAGCAGCCGTGCTCAGGCCTGCCTGGTGTCACCCCAAAGTGTCCCCCTGTCCTTAGCTGAGGCCATTCCTCCAGTGAAATGACATTTATAGAGCCAGGACCATGTCCTGAGAGTACCCTGCCAGTGTGAAGGGACATTTTTCAAGCCCAAAACTCCGTTAGGCCTCGACCCCTTAATTAAAAAATCATTGAAAGCAGCTGAAAGCCATCAGGCTGCAGCTGCAAAGAAATCAGCAGATTTGGTCTTCAAAGCTGAAGTTTTTTAGCAAAATCAGCCCTGAAACAGGTGAAGAAATCAATGCAGAGCAAGGTGTGTAAACACAAACCTGCCAGGCTGGTGGCTTAGAAAAGTGCTGTTCAAAATGTCACAGCTGCTCTCTGCATCCACAGAGGAGGGAGAACATTTGGTCTGTAAGGACCTAAAAAAAAATAAATAAAAAAATCCAAAACTTGAGGCAATTTAAGGAAGATTTATTCCCTTTTTGTTACGTGCTCTCCCTGATACATTTGGAGTCCAGGGAGATGTGTGGGCCAGACAGAAACCTCCCAGGCCAGGAGGGAAATGCAGATGGAGCCAGCCCTGACTTTGCTTTCCCAGCTAAAACTGTGTCCTAGGGAAGCGTGGCACCAAACCCAAGGCAGAGCTGGCCTGGATTTGGCTCCTGGTGGCCTCCCAGTGCCTGACCATGTGAGCCAAGTCCCTCCTGGATTTGGGAAGCTCAGGAGCTGAGCGCTGCTCCACTGAGCAAACCTCTTCATCCTCAGCCCCAGGAAGGGGGAATATCAGCCTCAGAAAGGTGGAATATCATCTCCAGGAAGGAGAAACATCAGCCCTGTGACAGGAGGAACATCAGCCCCATAAAGGAGGAACATCAGCTCCAGGAAGGTGGAATATCAGCCCCAGGAAGGAATATCAGCCCCAGGAAGGAGGAACATCAGCTCCAGGAAGGTGGAACATCAGCCTCAGAAAGGTGGAATATCAGCCTCAGAAATGTGGAACATCAGCCTCAGAAATGTGGAATATCAGCCCCAGGAAGGAACATCAGCTCCAGGAAGGTGGAATATCAGCCTCAGAAAGGTGGAATATCAGCCCCAGAAATGTGGAATATCAGCCCCAGAAATGTGGAACATCAGCTCCAGGAAGGAGGAACATCAGCCCCAGGAAGGAGGAATATCAGGATTGTGACAGGAGGAACATCAGCTCCAGGAAGGAATATCAGCCCCAGAAAGGAGGAATATCAACCTTGTAACAGGAGGAACATCAGCCTCAGAAAGGTGGAATATCATCTCCAGGAAGGAGAAACATCAGCCCTGTGACAGGAGGAACATCAGCCCCATAAAGGAGGAACATCAGCTCCAGGAAGGTGGAATATCAGCCCCAGAAATGTGGAATATCAGCCCAGAAATGTGGAATATCAGCCCCAGGAAGGAACATCAGCCCCAGGAAGGAGGAACACCAGCCCTGTGACAGGAGGAGCTCAGCCCCAGCGCTGTGCTCACACCTGAGTGTCTGCAGGTGTCTGGGAGAGGAACTGCTCCAAACCCTCTCCATCACCAGCCCTGAAGTTCTGGGGGAGGGCTGGAGCTCTGTCTCTCTTCCTTGGGGGATTTGATGTTCTTCCAAAGCATCCCGAGGCTGCCAGGTTCTGCAGCTCGAGGGGAAGCAACAACAACAGCGCTCGTTAATCAAACGAGCCTCGGGTCCCTGCTGCCAGCACGTGGCTGCCACACATCCACTTCCCCAGCTGACATCTGCCATTCCAGAGAAAAATAAAATGGGGGGATTCCAGCCCAGGAATACCTCCCACAGCAAAAATACCTCCCACAGCACAGCCAGCCCAGCTAGGCCTGCTCAGAGCTGAGGGGAATTACCCAGGATGGAAAATAAACCCCAGCAAATGCCAGTGGGGAAGGGACATCCCTGCCCAGCCCCTTCCCCTGATCCTTTCCTTTCCCAAAGCCACCCTCGTCCCTTAAAACACGTTCAGCACTGGCACTCCTGGTGTCTCCTGTGTTCCTCTCCTCTCTGATATGATTTATTTTGCAGGCCAGATAATAAGGCTGTTAATTCCTTGGCTCCTGCTGTGAAGAGTTTAATGGAACATGACAAGAAAACAGCGTTTCTTTCGTGGGAGTAATTATTGGCTGACTTTAAGTCTTTACCTACAGCAATAGCTGTGAGAATAGTCCCATTAAAAGCAGGTGGAGACATTAAATCCTCAGAAATTGTGAGTGTTTTTTAAGCTGAAAGACAGCAGAAATGACCAGAGCTGGGACAGTCACCCTAGTGCAGATGAAATATTTTCCTGAGGGCAGAGTAGCTGCCCTGGCTGTGGCAGAAGATCCACCCTGTGCTGAAAGAGGAGATCGAGGATATCCCAGTTTTATTTTATTTTATTTTATCCCATTTATCCCAATTTTTCAAGGGGGAGCTTGCTTGAGGGCTGCAAAAAAAAAAAAAATCCCTTAAAGGAAAAAAATCCTTAAAGGAAAAAATCCTTAAAGGAAAAAAATTAAATGAGGGGAGAACAGAGAAAGACAATTAGGACGGAGGAGGTGCGAGAGCCGCGGGTGGACGCCGCCCTGACCTCGAGGCCACCTCACACAAATGGCTCCCCTCTGCTTTCCCTGCAGGAACGAGCTGGAAAATCCTCATCAGGCAGGAGCGCAGGCAGGTTTGCCGTCGGGGCACTGGTCCCACTGGTTTATTGTGGTGGGGCCGCTGCCATTGCTAGGAGACGCCGTGTTGCTCTTGGCACGGCGGAGGGATCCTGGCTGCTCCCGAGCCCACATGTGCAGGGGAGGTGACTCATGAGATCTGGATCCCGACTCGGGAATGCTGCAGAACATTCCCTTCTGCTGACACGCGGCCACGGCAGCTCCTGCCGGGCACCCCACGGGGGTCTGAGCACCTGCAGGGCTCCCAGGTCTGCGGGGAGGAGCTCTGGAGGGGCTGTCCCATCCCTGGGAGTGCTCAAAGCCATGCAGGATGGGATTCTGAGCAGCCTGGTCTAGTGGAAGGTGTCCCCGCCCATTAGAACAAGATCTTGAAGGTCCCTTTCAACTTAAATCCCCCCCACCTGCAAGATCTCATCACAGACCCCTTTCCAGTGCTCAAAAACCCTTTGCAACACCAGCGATTTCCCTTATTCCCTGGGAATCTTGCACTAAATATTGCCTGAACATCCCTGGGTCAGCTGCTGTGTGCCCAGGCTGAACACAGGTTTTGCCACAATTGTTGGTTGTTTGCATAAGGTCCCATTGCTTGTGGCCCCCTCCAGCTCTTGGCAGCCAAAATTGTGAGGTCCAAGCCCTTGCAAGGGTAAAAAAGCCACCCCTGAGGAGCCACGTCCCCATTGTCCCCAAGGACAGGAGCCAGGGCCAGCCCAGGGCTGGGCTGCAGCTCTGGAAGTGTGGAGGAGTTCAGGAGTTCAGCCACAGCTGCATGGCTGTGAAACATCTCCAAAGCTGCAAAATCTGCCTGGAAAAGCCACGTCCCAACCCCTGGCTGCTCTTGAAAGTCAAAATCCCAAGAGCAGATAAAAACCTTCAGATCCAACCCCTCTCCACGAGGGCTTGCACCGAACTCAGCTCCGAGCTGAGACCCAGCACCTCACAGCTCCCACCTCCTCTGCTTTAGTTTTGCTCCAAAATTCAAAGAGCTGCAGGGATATTTCCTATCACACACTGACCTGAAGCCTGGAGGCCTCTGCATCTCATTTCTCTGTTTCACTCCCCAATTTTCCACAGCTCCTGGCAGCCTTTGGAGACCCAGAGCAGCTACAAAGTGCATTGTAGGTGCACAAAACCCGGTCACTGCCTGTGTTGTGCCTTACCTCCTGTCCCTGTCCTTAAAAAGCCCTGGAATGCCCCTAACCAGCCCCTCATGTGCCTGCTGGATCCCTGGAGAGTAAGAAATCTGGCATTCCAGCTTGCACAGATGTCATCAAAGCAGGAAGGAAAAGCTGTTCCTCAAAAGTCGCCCTTTGTGGGACAGAAATCTGTTTGTCCTGGCTTGTGGGGCACCTCACTGAGGGTGCTCTGACATTGCTCGTGGGGCACTGGGTGATGCCTGGCAGCATTTTGGGATGCAGTTCCCTCTGCTCTGGGGGTGTGGGACCTGCTCTGGTCCCTGGGGTTCTTCCAGGTCATGTTGATGTGACTCTGGCCTCGTGGCTCTCCGGGCCGTGGCCTGAGGGCTCAGCATGCAAGGCCAATCCCACATTATCCCAAATTCATCCCAGACGATGGCAGAGTCCAGCAGGGTCCAGCCTTGTGGAGCAGCACCTCAAGACAACTCTTCAGTGGGCAGAAAAGTGTCACTCAGAAGTGACAAAGGGCACAGGGGTTACAAACCCCCTCTCCCCAATTCCCTAAATCTGCTGTGTTCAGGCCATCCCTGAATTTCTGCAAACCCAGCCCCGAGGCTGCCCCTTGCCTGCAGAACCTCCACCCAAACCTCTTTGCTGACTCCTGCCAAAGCTGGCTGAGGCCCAGAGGCCCCAGGGGAAGAGTTTTGAAGAAGTTCCAGGCAAAGGTGCAGCTGGAGAAAGCCGGGAGCATCCCGAGAGCTCCGTGGCAGTGCCAGAGCCACCAGCGATGCCACACACACAGCCCTGCTCTGTGGCTGGGCACGGGATGCTCACCCGTGGCCTCAAGCTGCCATCTAGTGTCTTCCACATGGATCCTGCTGCCAGAGCCAGGGAAAAGCAGCTGGGTTTGGCTGCAGCTCCAACAGGACCCTGAGAGCAGCAGGGCAGGAGGGGGCTGCTGGCTCCCCAGCACCAGGAATTTCAGCCATCGAGGTTATGGAATTGTCCAGATTGGATTTTAGCTCTGTTGGGTTAGTGCCATGTTCCGAGGAAGCTGAGCATCCAGAGCTTAAAAGTGTTTATAAAAATCAGCAATTTAAAAACTGGCAAGGTTGAATCAATCCAAACAAAAAAGGCCCACTCTAATCACAGCAGCCCGAGCTGGGATGGTGACACATAAACAGGGAAGGGGTGGCCACAGAGCTCGTTGGGAGTCAGATGGAGCTGCCAGAGACAACAAGAAGGTTGTTTCTGCCTTTGAGAATTCCAGGGTTTGGCCCCAAAGCAGATGCAGGTGGCATCTGGGGATGCATCCCCTGTGCCCTGCTGGAGCTGCCTCTGGGGTGGGAGAAAGGGGACTGGAGGCACTGGGCAGAGGGGGCGTGGGATGCACAGAGCTGGCCTGGCACCAAATGTCCAGCCTGGCCTCGGGGACAAGCCCTGGCCACCTTCAGCCCCATCTGGGCTTTAGCAGCCAGGCCTGAGGGAGTGTCAAGGGTTGCAGTGCAGAATTTAATCAAAAAGGCATTCCAGGAGCATCCGCTGGGACTGGGCTGGGACAGGGAATCTCCTGTCAATGGCCAGCTGATAAATCAGTGAGAGCAGTTTCTTTATCTCTTCTACGACCCATCCTCCCTCCAGGGAGAGATTTTCTGCTCATGGGCCAGTGGGTCTCACTGATAAAATCACATCATCCCATTGGGAAATGCTCCAGCCAGGGGGAGGAGCCAAGCATCTCTACCTGGATAAAAACCTGGGATTTGGAACACCAAGCAGCCTTTTTCACTGCACTCCCAGAGGAAGAACAGGCTCATCTGTCTCCACTGGACCTTCAGCACAGGCTGCACCTTTCTCCAGGATCCCTGCTCCAACAGAGCCACAGCTGCTGCTCCAGGAGTGCTGCCACCATTGAATGGCACTGCCACCAACACCCTGACCCACAGGGTGTCAGGTTGTATTCTGACTCTGTCTGTGGTTTTCTTTTTCCTTTGTATTATTGCACGTATTTTGTTTCCCTTTTCTTTTCTCCCTTTTCCTAATAAACTATATTTCTGACTCAGAGTCTCTCACTGGTTTTGCTTTCAAACCAGAGCAGGGAGCTGCAGAGCACAAACAGCCTTTCCCACCTCTGAGCTTCCACTGCTTCAATTCCCTCTCCAAAGGGGTTCACATCAGGTGGGGAATTACCCCCGGCTCCTTTTGTGTTCCAGAAGCCGCAGTGATTTGTTTGTTTCGTAAACCAGGGCCCCTCCCAGCACTGCTCCACCCTCTCTCTCTCCCTCCCTCCCGGTGCTGAAATCCAAGCCCTTCCCATTGAACAGAAGCTCCATTCATTCCCTGTCCGTTCCCTGTCAGCTCAGCCCCTTCCAGAGCCCCCCTGAGCACACTCTGGTGTTGGTGTGGGCAGAGGCTCCCAGGTGAGATCTTTTGGGACGGGATGCTTTGTCTGGGATGATGCAGGATCCCTCCGTGGGCTCGGGTGCTGCACCCTGCACTCGGTGGGGACAGAAATGTCACAGCAGCCACCTCTGTGTCACCAAAGGAAGGTGCTCCAGGACAGGGATGGGCTTGGAGCAAGCTGGTCCTGAGGAGCATTGAAGTTTTGTGAAAATCAGATTATTTACTTGTTGCTGTAGAGGCAGTTGTGATGGAATAATGACCAAAAGTTTCATGGCAGAAAAAGTTTTTATTTCAGTCACATTTTCCCTTTTATCCATTCTTTTCACCAAAGGCGTGCACTTCACTCATTGGTCAGTAAAAGGTATTTCACTTGTCCATCAAATCTCTCTGTTCTTGGTTAGGTTACACATTTTATTCCCTGATTCCCATGAGACAGATTTCTTATTTACTGCAGGTGCAGTTGTTTTTCACCCAGGAATAGTTTGTTGTGTTAAAGAACTCTCATTCCCAAAACTGTTTCCACATGAGAACCTTCAAACCACTTCAGCTGCACACAAAAGTGACAAGCCAGCTTTTAATTTAACAGAACAAGGCCTGATTTTATGAGGCCTTTTTTTATCATTTATCTACCTTTCTACCACATTTACTTATTATTTCCAGTTCACACTACAAATTCCCTAAAAATTCCTTGCAGGAACCAGAAGGGTTGCTGGAATTCTCTTCCTCCTGGGCTGTGACCTGAGGGCTCAGCAGGCAAAGCTGATCCCACATTATCCCAAATTCATCCCAGACGATGGCAGAGTCCAGCAGGGTCCAGCCTTGTGGAACAGCACCTCAGGATAACCCTTCAATGGGCAGAAAAGTTTGAATTTGGGGGATATTTCCATTTGAGGCCTCTCCACTGATTTTTTTGGTTCATCCTGCTCCTCAGGGAGGTGTAACCCCACCTTCCACTCAACCATGTTGTTCCAAACCCCTTCCAACCTGGTCCTGAACCCTTCCAGGGATGGGGCAGCCACTGCTGGTGGCTGCAGCAGCATCACCCACACAAAGCCCAAACTCTCAGGGAGGCTCTTTGAGCAAATTATAAAAAAAAAAAAATAACGGTACTGGCTTAAATTAAATGGCTCCTCTCACTCTGACAAACTCAACTGCAAGAACCATGTGAGTTCAGCAAAAAACAAATCTGCTCCCTGCACAACACAAACACGAACAGCCCCCGGAGCAGATGGGAGCAGCTGTCTGGGAAAATTGGTACTAATTGTTGGAGAATTCACAGCCTGGGCTCTGAGCAGCTCCTGGAGCAGGCAGAGCTCCCAGGAGCGAGGGGATCAGCTCTGCTTTGGGTTTGGGGAAGGAAAAGAGGCTGGGGGGGATGAGGTGAACCCTAAAAGTTGCAATGCCAAGGCACAAGGAGGGGTAGTGACCCAGGGGTGCCATCACCACCCAGGGGCCTCTTGGTGGGAAGATGTGACCAGTTTGAGCCCAGCGACCCCTGGAACCACCTCTGTTCTGGCAAATATTGGACAAACTCAAACCTTTCCTCTCCTGCCTTGCCCCAGCTGGAGGATGGAGGCAGCCTCTGGGAATTCCATGGATCCCCAGGAAATGATCACAGCACTAAATCTGTCAGAATTCAAGGAGTTCTGAGGCACGGGGTGGGATTGTTGGGGTGTCCCTTCCAACCCAGGATATTCCCTGATGCTCTGATTTAGCCTAGAGGAGCTCTCAGCCCATGGTTTCCTATCCCAGATCACCTTTTAACAGGATTTAAAAGGCATTTCCAAAGTTTCTCTCTGTTTCACAGCCAGGATCAATCCTGCCAGGCTGCAGCACAGCCGTGCCTGAGCTCTGCTCCTCCTGCACCAACCCCTGGCACCTGCAGGGAGCCTCTGCCCAAACCTGCCTTGCCCAAACCTTCATTCAGTTCTCAACACTCAGAAACCTCTGCCCAGTTTGTGACATTATCCCCCGTCCCAGGTTCTGTGGTGGGAAAGGTGAAAATTCCCAGCTTCTGTCACTCTCCAGGCTGAGCCAGGAGCTGAGAGCTGAAAAACCTGGAGAGCTTCAGCCTCTCCAGCAGCATTTTCATGCTCAAGTGGAGTCACTGGAGCTCAGGAGAGGGAGATATTATGGCCTAATGCAAACAGCACTGAGAAGACTGAACATAATTAAGGCCCTAACGACAAATGTTGGACTTGGGTTTAAAGCTGCCAAAAAAAATCTCCTTCCTAACATCCCTGCAGAGGGATAAAAGGCTGAGCAAACCTGGGGGAAAGAGAGAGAAGATAGTGCTTTTCATTTCCTAGACTGATTTATGCTCTCCAAACAGCATCACACGCTGCTGCTGACAATTTCATGCTGAGTTACTCCTGCTGCCTCCCCGCCAGAGCCCTACCTACAGATGGGAAGGAGATTTGGTGTGCCTGGAAAAGAAGAGAGGGAATATTTCTACTTGACAGCTTGTTTTCTTTGGTCAATGCATGGAAGGGTTTGAGTTCATTATTTCATGTCTAGGCTCAGTTCCCAGCCACCAAAGGCAGAGCTGGAGATGGGGGGTTAGACAGAAACCCAAATGCTTCTCCTGAATTCGTCCGAGCAAGTGAGTAAAATGTGCCTGGGGACGTGGAAATGAGTTAATTGCTGCAATCCAAGTCCTGAAGAACATTTTAATTGGGCTGCAAAGGAGAATTCAGTGCTTTAAAGCACTTTTGGAGCCAAAACCCTTGAGGTACCGAGCACCCATGGGTGCTCTGCTGGGGCTGAGCCCCGAGGGAGGAGGTTCAGGAGGGAGTGGATGAGGAAGGGACACAGAAAGGGCACTTTGGATGTGGCTGATGGGCACCTGCAGCTCCCAGCCCTGCCAGGGAGCTCAGCCAGGCCTGGGGTGCAGGGGCCTCACCCTCACCTGCCTCGAATCCATCCAGGATTTAGGATTAGTTTTGGCTCCAGCCAGGGGGGCTGGAGCTGTAACCCGAGCTGCAACAGCACAGGGCAAGAGCCTGTGGCAAGAACAGCACTGAAGGAATAACCTTTTCTTCATGTGGTGGTTCAGAAAGCAAAGATGGGGGTTTGGTCCCTAAATAACATTTCAGTGCTTCATTTCTGTGTGACAGAGAGGATGCTCGGACAGGAGAATCCCTTGCAAGGAGGGGCTGGAGAACATTTGAATTCTCATTTGCACTCCTGCCTCCCCCTGGGGGTGTGCAAAGAGCCAGCAAAGCCTTGGGGGATGCTGAGAACCAGCGAAGCCTTTCAGGATGCTGAGAGCAGCCTGGGCAGGGCACTCGGGGTGCATCGTCCAAAGGCCTGACCTGCATCTCCACAGACTTGTCAGGGGATGCTCTTTGCTGTCACCACTGCAAAATCTTGTGGCGGGTTCAGGACATCGCTCCTGAGCAGTGTAAACAGCTTGGAAAGGTCAGGGCAGGGAGAGCACACATTCCCAGGACAGCTGGGCTGGGAGTGACTGCGTGGATGGAATGCAGGAACGGGGAGCTCACGGAGCACTGTCACCTCCACGGGACACTGCAGGGACAAGAGGACAAGGTCTGAGAAATCTGAGCCCAGTGACGCTTGGAGCCACCTCTGTTCTGGCAAATATTGGACAAACTCAAACCTTTCCTCTCCTGCCTTGCCCCAGCTGGAGGATGGAGCTGGGATCCCGTGGATCCCCAGGGAATGGTCACAGCTCACAGGCTGTCAGAATTCAAGGAGCTCTGCGGGATTGTCACACTCCGGGGACACATCACAGCCTGAGCTGAGCTCCCCTCCTGCTCCTGAGGGCTCTGCACGGTGACCCTGGGGTTCCACCATGGCCAGACCCAGCTCTGGCCTCATCCTTCCCCATCCCACGGGTGCTCCTCACATCCCTCCCTCCCTTCCAGAGGTTTTTGGGTTTGCTTTTGCTCAAACCCACAACTGTCACCATGTCCACATTTGCAGCCCTGATGTTTCTGCTTTCCAGGAACGTTTGTGTTTTGGTGTTTCCAGCAGGTTTGGAAATCAGCTTTTGACAAACCCTCCCCGTGCTGGAGCTGGGCTGGCTCTGCCTCTCCAATGCCATGGATTCAGCACATCCCAAACTCCCCAGTCTGCCCAGTGTCAGGCAGACAGGTGAGCTGGAATTTGTCTGAACACAGGAATTCTCACGGTTGCTGAGCTGGGATCAACATCTCCTGCTCATCCCATTCACCAGCTTCCAAAAATTCATGGGCCTCGCTCAGTATGAGCAAGAAGAGCCCAGCCTGGGATGTGTCTGAGCTGGGAGGAATCCACTCCCAGAGCTGCCTGTGAGGATTTTGGGACTCGTGGCAGACACAGACAGCAGAGGGACAGAGCAGGAGTCATTTGGGGGGATCCAGGAGGCATTTCCCCTCTCCCAAGGGATCAGCCAGGCCCAACCAAGCCCAGGACAGCAACAAAGACAAATCCCATCTGGACAACACCCTTCTTCTGATTCAGAATGGGAAATAAAACACCAGAAAAGGAGCTATTTATTTCTCTTTTTTTTTTCTTTGAGCAGCCAGTAGGGCCTTCATATTTTCCCACTGACATCATCCAGCATGGTTTGAATCTACAGTGACTGGTAAAGCCTCAAAGGCATAATTGCAGTTGTCTCAGGAAAGTGAAATCATATGGTGCTCCCAAGATCCCCTCCCCTTTGCTTTTTTTTCCCCTCTTTTCTTTTCTTCCCCCTGCCTTTAAATGTTTCTCACTCGGCTTCCAGATGTTTTCTGAGGAAAAAAAGAAGGAGAACAAGAGGCAAAACGAGGCCCAGAGCAGGATGCTGGAGTGGAAAAGGCCACGTGGCAGTGGGAGCTTCCCAGTCAGAGGAGGGGAGAGCTGGGAGGTGCAGCCTGAGGCTGCTGGGACAC
>VZTB01017345.1:185821-207290 GCA_013397245.1 Thryothorus ludovicianus
GGAGAGGACAGGACAGGACAGGACAGGACAGGACAGGACAGGACAGGACAGGACAGGACAGGACAGGACAGGACAGGACAGGATAGGACAGGACAGGAGAGGTGACAGCCTTGCCCTATGCCCTGTGCTCATCCCTCAGCTGCTCCCCACAAACCAAACACACCCTGTGGCACCCTCATCCCCACTCTGCCTGCCTCAAACCAAGCAGGGACATCCCAGCAACGCCTTCACAACACACCTTTCTTCCTCTGCCAGCACTCTGGGACCCAAAGTGGGAGAAAAAAAACCAACTCCAACATCACTTCTGAGGGCACGCTCTGCCCACTGAGCTCCCTGCTGTGAAAGCATCCTTTTTATCCAAGCATCCACACCAGGCCAGGAATGCAGGTGAGATGCAAATCCCAGTTGCCTGGGCTGTTTTTTCCCCCCTCCAACATCCATGCACCAGTAGCAGCTTCCAGTGCTTTGCTTGGTTTCTCAAGAAGCTGTCAGTAACTTTAACTGGCAGTTGCCAGCTCCAGGCTGTAACTGGGAAAATGCGCCCACTCAGCTCCGGAGCAGGTCCAGGAACGCATTCCTAATTCCCCCTCCCATTCCCAGCTGGATTGGGGGAGGCAGGGAGGGGAGAAAAAGAGCATCAATTGAGGCTTTCACTTCCCAGCAATGATGCTCATCTGCCACCGAAAATTAACTCCGTGTGAGTCCTATTTCTGCTGCGGTTTCCAGGAGGGAAATGATTCCCCCCACCTTTCCTCTTTCCCACATGTGCTCATCCCACTGCTGGGGCTGTGGAAGCTGGGGGCTCCTCAGCTCTGCCCACCTTGCTGGATTTCCTGGCAAGGGAATAAAGAGCTCTGTGCACTGCACAGGGGGAGGATTTTTAGGGATGCTCGCAGCTGGGAGCGGAGAGCCCGGAGCAGAAGGAAACCCCTGGGAGCTGCAGCACCCATTGCAGGGGGCTGGAAAGGAGGGAGGGTGCAGGAGGAGGGGCACAGGGAGCTCACCTGCCGGGCTGGTCGGGGTATTTGTGTTTGCAGTAAGCCTCTAGTGACGCGTACACCTTCTCCCGCAGTGCCTCCACCTCCGCCGGGTTCGACAGCCCCTTGGAGTCTAAAAGGCAACACCAAAACCATCAGCCAGACACCCCCAGGCTTTCCAGGCAGCCAGGAACCCCTCTCTGCACTCCCTCCAGCTCTTCCAGACCCACCAAAGTGTGGGTGCAGGCTCGGAGCCCCAGGGATTTGGGGAGCACTCGAAGGTTTTCCCTGCGGGTACAGATTTTGCCTCACAGCCCAACCCCAAAGGTTTTGGCTCGTTCCAGTGGTCCCAGCCCCTCATTTTAAAGGGTTTGATTCCCCCTCCAGCCCTGGTCTGCTGGGATTTCTCCCTCCAGCACTGTGGTGGGGCTGAAGGAGCAGCCCCAGGGCAGGGCAGAGCGTGGATCTGTTTTTAGCAGGGTGAAAGGGACAGTGCAGAAATCGATATCCCCAAGCACCATGTGCCAAAAAGAACCTCTCCAGATTCCCCTTCTTTGACCAAATAGGGCTAATCCCAAATTACAGACAATAAATTACCACTGATTTCAAGGAAGGAGGGACTAAAATAAAAAAAAAAACCCAAAAAATAATGGTCAAGAAGAAAAACAAACCCAAGAAAATGTAATAAACCCTGCTGGAACAGCCTGGCCCGGCTGTGGTGGGAAAATCCAGGCAAGGATCTGTGCTTGGGCACAAACTGTGCTCTGTGGGGGCAGGGAGGGAAGGGCTGGGGGTGGATGGGGAGGTTTGTGCTTGGCTGTCATCTGGTTTTGCTCTGGGCAAAAGAGTCCACTCTGAAACCCAGAGAACCCCTCCAAAAATCTGTGCAGGGATGTGCAGGCTTGGCTCCTGCTGCACAGGGATTTGCTCCCTGGAATGCTGGAGGAAAATTCTGGCACTGAAACTTCCTCTTCCCTTGGGCAGCTGGGGCTGAGGGGGGAAAGGGAGCAGCACGACCAGAGTCTGTGAAACTGTGGTCAAAAATGGAAGGGTTTGTGTATTTTATGAGCACATTTCATGTCTATCTGCCTGTCCAGGTCTGCAAAGGGCTTTTCCAGAAATGCAGGTAATAAAAGCCCTTGGATGATGGGGCTGGGAAGCAGAGACAATAATCTCCACGCTCTGGTGTTGCTCTAATCCATATTTTTCTCTTCAACAACATCTAAATTCCACTCTGCTCCAATTCAGGGGCAACTCCCTCAGGCACCTGAACTTTCTTTTCACAGCAGCTCTAAAAGGGGGAGAGCTGACAGGACAAGGGGGAATGGCTGTTAACTGAAAAAGAGTAGGCTTAGACTGGATTTTGGGAAGAAATCCTTCCCTGTGAGGGTGGGGAGGCCCTGGCAGAGGGCACCCAGAGCAGCTGTGGCTGCCCCTGGATCCCTGGAAGTGTCCAAGGCCAGGCTGGATGGAGCTTGGAGCAGCCTGGGACAGTGGAAGGTGTCCCTGCCCAGGGCAGGGGGTTTGGAATGAGATGAGCTTTAAAGTCCTTTCCAAACCAAACCAACTTTCACCCCTTCCTCCCTTCCTGCCCCACCCTCAGCATCTGGGTGCCCTCTGCTACTTCCAACGGGGCTTTTTTGGGGAAGAAAAGGAGCCAGAAGGATGGAAGGGCAGCCAAGAGGGGCCAGGAGGGCAGAGCCAGGCTCGTACCGGGGTTGAAGAGGACGATGGCTCGCAGGCAGCCCAGCTCTGTCTTGTCCATCAGCATGTCCCTCATTTTGGACACCAGTTCTGTCAGTACTCTGCAAAAGGACACAGAAAGCACAGAGTCAGCACGAAAAAAAGAAAAAAAAAGAAAAAAAAAAAAAAGGGAATGAAAAACCCCAGGTGTCAGAGTCAGAGTGAGAAGCTCCGGTCACGTTTAACGAAGCTGGGGATGGTGCTGGCCTGTACCAGCTGAGGATGTGGCCTCATTTTCCTCCTCCATCAAAAATAGCTCATTAGGAACATCAATAGTTCCTGTGAGATACAACAGGCACCATAAAAACCGCCTTCATCCTTTCACCGAGAGGCTCTGGCACCTGAGAAAGCTGCCTAAAAATAAAAAAATAACAATAAAAACCCACCCCAACAGGTATCTAAAAGTAATTTCCTCTGCTGGTAATTTTTATTGCTCCCTTTGCTCTTACTGCAGGTGTCGGTCTTGAAATATTTTCCACTGATTGCCCAGTTTTTCATGTTAGATCCTGCAGCAAAGTCATGATCTTGCACTTATGACCTCACAGGAACAAATGATGTCACCCAGGTCCGAGGAACAATTTCCTCACAGAGCAGAGCAGCAAAGGTGATTTGGTTTCAACTCAAGATGAGTCTCAGGGAGAGAAATCAGCATTTCAGCAGCGTCTGGAGTCACACTGAGGGTCAAACACCCTGCAAGCCTGGCTTTAAAACACTTTCCCAAAGCCTGGGATTAAAGAGCCCTCGGGACACGCCTGTGGAACCTGCTGAGCATTGCTGGGGCCTTTCCATTGTGCAAATAAAATCGCGTCTTGGTCCAATTAAAGATGAAAAAGAACGAAGGAGTGGCCTCCTCCTAACATTAGAAGGCATCTGGAGCCCATGAAAGGGGCTTTGATTTGCACTGGGCATCCTCCCCCTCGCTGGGGCCGTCGCGTTTCTGGCGGCTTCTCCGAGCAGAGCTTTGGCTGCTGCCTTGTCACAGCCACCACGGGCTGGGCTGGCTCCTCCCGGGCTCCTCCAGCAGGAATGGGAGGCACTTTTGGGGTGGGGATGGCCCAGGTGAGGTGGTTGGGAGGGCAGTGCCAGCCTCCAGCCCCGTGCCCGCCTGTGGGAACCAGGGATTGTCTGTGACCACCCTGGATCCGGGCAGGGGGCTCAGAAATCTGGGAACAGAGCCCAAAACACCTGTGATTTGGATTTTAGCCCGTGGGAATGATTGCCAACCTTAAAAGAAGAATTACAGATCACAAGAGTTTAAATAGAGTAGTAATAAGTTTGTCACAGGGTGTAAAAGTAGTTTTTGGGTTTTAGTACAATGGGATAGGTATTGCTAAGATGGAGGAACCTCGTGGCTTTTTGGGTTTCTTCCTTCTTCTTCATATTCTCTCCATTTCTTTGGTGATGGGAAAATAACTGATTAGAGTAGAAACTGTCTAATGTAGAGAATAGATACTGGAGACAACTAGTAAATAACCTGTATGTAAATTTTAGTATAAAAGATAAACACCCCCTCTGAGGGGAGAGAAGGAGCTGGAAGGAGCTTGGTGGGTCAGAAAGAAAACGTTTTAGAATAAACAACCTTGAGAACGAGACCCGAAGAGTTTCTGCTCATTTCTTCCATCTCGGGCATGGAAAAAAAGGACTTTGGTAGCTCGGGGGAATTTCTGCAGAAAGGCAGAGAAGCCGAGAGCCCACCTGTCGAAGATGGCCCCGACGCCGGCGCTGTGCGCGCTGTTCCGGTGCACGTGCAGCCCCGTGGCCAGCAGGATCCCGTCCTTCACGGCTATGGAGCGGTGGGAGAAGGAGGCAATTAGGAGCTCGTTCCACCCTGGGGAGGAGAAAACCACCGAGGCTGCAGGTTAGAGCCGTGGGATGCTCAGGAAGTTCCGGGGAGCTCGCCAAAAGGGAGGAGGAGGAAAGCGGCTCTGCTGCGGGAACCGGGGAGGGGGAGCCAGCGTTTTCTTGGATGTCAGGGGAGGGGAAAAAAACATCAGGAGCCCGACAGGCTAAAAATACAGCTAATAAGGGGAGCAGTTTCCTCTATAAACCGTGCAGACAGCGAGCAAACAGCTCTGCCTGGAGCTCCCCGTGGGTGTGGAGCCCTGAGCTCCTCTCTGCCAGCAGTCCCAGCTCTATCAGCACTTGCTATCAGCTCATCAGGCTCCTCCTCAGGCCACAAAAGTTCATTCACCAGCCCTGAGACCTGTCAAAGGGACCAGGAAATCTCTGGCTTTAGCTCTGGGTCTGCTGCTTGTGCCATGGAAATACTGGGAGGGATTGGGTCTGTTCTCTGCACAGCCCCATGCCTGTGATGTTTTCACAACTGATTGGAAAAGAGATTTTAGATTTTATTAGCTGGACAGGCTGCTTTGGGATACAGGAGGGACCTACAGGGAAGGGAGATGTGACCTCCATCTCTTCCAGCTCCCCTTTCCAACCCAACACCTCTTCAGTTCCTAAATCCATCACAGGCTGAGCTCAAAGAATTCCTGAAACAAAGCCCCAGTGAGGGGAAATGCTGTCAAGCTTGAAGGGTGGAAATCTGGGTGGCTTCCAGCCAGGAGCAGCATCTTCAGCAAGACAAGACGGGGTCTTCTGCAACACCCCTGGCCTGAACACGTTCTGGAGTTCTGGTCCAGAAACCTCAGGATATTTAGATTTAGGGGTATTTTTCCCAGGCTGCAAAAACAACACAACAATATCCTCCACCTCTCCTGCCACAAGAACACACCTCAGTGCGTGGAATAAACACAAGGCCCATGTGTGCTGTTTACCTTCTGCTGCAGCCGTGGGTTGTGCCATCAGAAATGTTGACAAGGAATAAAGTTCACTCTTTCCTAAGTGGCCACAGGATGTTTCCACCCCAGCCACGGGAACATTTCTTTGGCTATTTACTGGGTGAGGCCTGGCACTTTCACAGGGATTGCAACACTGTGAAACCCAAGGAGGATGGAGGAGCAGGAGAAACCCTGCTCCCGGGAGGAAGAGGAACTCCCAGAGCCAGATCCATGGGAATTTTGTCCCACAGCAGCTCCACAAGAAGCTCCAACCAACAGAAACCAGAGCTGGTTCTCCTCACCCAGTCCAAGCTGGGCTGAATTCCAGTGCAGGAGTGCTGGATTCATCAGCATCCTCCACCTGGAGTATTCATGGAGAGCTGGCATGCTGCAGCTGAAATGGGGAACATTTTCCTACCTTGGCTTTCACCAGAACATCCCCAAAGAGCTGCTAAGACAGAGGCAAGCAGGAAAAACCCACTATAACCACAGGCAGCAAATTGGGATTGGAGACCAAGCAAGCCTACCCTGAGAGTTCTGCCTTCCAGCCCAAGCTCTGGAGGGGCAGGGCAGAATTCTGGGACTCCTGTGACTCCCTTCTCACCAAGCAGGGTGGCTGCAGCCTCCAGGGATGCTCTGGCTCCTCTGGGATAGGGAAGGCACTTTGGCAGAGCAGTGGCCATCGTGTCAATCCAACTGCCTGCCAAGATTCCCCCCCAGCCCGACAGAAGCAGCTGCAGCTGCAGGGATGCAACACTCAGCATCCTTTGCCAGGCTGAGAAAACATCAGGTTATTCCTGTCCCAGCTTGGAAACAAGAAAACCAGTGGCAAACACGCTGAAGAAGTCAGGTTTCCTTCCCTTCCAAACAGCTCAGAGAGGGAGTGTTTTTAAATGATTCAGGATTTGAGGAAAGCTGCTGCCAGCCCATCCAGCACTGCTCCTTCCAGAGCTGTGTGCTCCACTTGTTTTGCCTCCCAGGATGCCTGACTGAGGCTCTTAGCTGGATTTTAGTGCTTCAATATTTCATGGGCAGCTGTTCTCAGCAGGCCACTCAATAATGCATCGAGCCACTGGCTGGGAGACTTGGGGAAGGTTATCTGAGGCCCTGGCAGAGATGCTTGGAGCAGGCAGCTCCAGGTGCTCAGCAAGTCTCAGGGTTGGAGCCACCACGAAATTTGGGATGTGATGGGGTTTGCAGCCCCCTCTCCTGCTGCCCGTGAGTGTGGAGTGAGCCACAAACAGAGAACACAGGTCAGGAATTCTCCAGTTCCATTTTTAATCAGCTGCCTGCTAAAGAGAGAGGAAAGCCTGGAACTGCCATGGTGGGTTTGGGATCCTCCTCCCAAAAGGAAAAGGCAGAGCTCTGTCTGAACCCAGCTCTTTGCAGGAAGATCCCCACAGAGAGGCTTCCCTGCTCATCCACTCTCACAAGAGGCTCTAGAAATCCTCTAAAAATCCACACTTTGGATGTTCCAAAGGGCCCAGAGCCAGCTCTGGCAAAATCCATGGAGCACCTTCACCCCAGGAGGCAGGCAAAAGTGAATTTGAGGGAAATAAAAGGAATTTTAAAAGTACAAAGGATTTCAAAGTGCCTGTCTTACCAAGAGCTCCATGCCTCAAACACATCCTCCCCGAGCTCTGCTCCTCATTTCTTGCCCTGCACGAGCTTTGTACAGCAGCAGGAACTTAAATTCACCCAACAGGGGAAGACCCTTCCTACAGCCAACTGCTTCCCACCTCCCAAATCCTGCTCCTGCAGCCCCCCTGCTGCACAAGGAAATATAAAAATAAGCCCTGAGAGTTCTATTTTCATCTTGGTGGGCGGGAGAAGAAGTGAGATGTACTTTTCTCTCCTTTCTGGTTTTAATTATGATCAAACATTTTCAGTTTGATGAAATTTCGCGGGGGCCTGAGCCCCGCTTGGTCTTTGGAGCCTCAGTTTGGGAGGAAT
Organism: Thryothorus ludovicianus; assembly: GCA_013397245.1. Classification (NCBI taxonomy): domain Eukaryota; kingdom Metazoa; phylum Chordata; class Aves; order Passeriformes; family Certhiidae; genus Thryothorus; species Thryothorus ludovicianus. The sequence goes on from VZTB01017345.1 coordinate 193,272, forward strand.
GCAGAGTTTAACTCCTTTGGTTTAAGTCACCCAGCACCCATCTCTGAGCTCCTCATGGATCAGAGAGGAAGCTGGGCCATTTTTTCAGCTGCTTGGCCACATTTTGGATCCAATTCAGCAACACATCCCATGGAAGGCTTTTAAAATCCTATTTAAAAACCGAACCACCGTAGCCTATCAAGAATCAACTACAGATTTTCAAGCTGCCAGGACCTAAATCTGAGGGTACAACCTGTCTCCCCCAGGGGACACATTCAGCACTCCCCAGGTGGGGACAGAGGTCACTCACCTGCTCTGAGCAAGATGACCTGGTCATCCAGGGGCAGCTCGGAGAAGTGGGGGATCCTCTTGGCCCACTCCACCAGGGTGAAGAGCTGTTTGTCTGCTGCCTGGCAGATGTTTGTCACAGGGTCGTTGGGCTGCCAAAAAAAGCAAAAAAAAATAGATGGAAAAGCTTGGAAAAGGCAGAGGGAGAAAAAGAGAGGCTGGAGGAGCAGCCTGCCTGCCGTGCCTGAGGTGGATGTGATCACTCACAGGCAGAGGAAGTGATTTGGCTGCTCCACCACAAGGGTTGTAATAGATTTTAGCAAGCCCCAAAATGGGAATTGGGAGTGCTGGGACTCCATATCCATCACCCTGAGTGATGAATCCAAGCAGCTCCAGCCTGGGGAAGGGCAGAGTCCAGCATCTCCCAGCTCGATAAACCAGCACCAGAGGGGGCATTACAGAAAAAAAAAAAAATAAAAAAAGAGAAAACCCCTTTCCTCTGAAATATTATCCAGTAACAGAAACCATCTGCTCTCAAGGAGGACAGTCAGCCTAAACACACCAAATCCCTGTTTAAAGGAACTGCTCACAGCTCAAGTGGATTTGTGATTAGGAACTGGAAGAGCCTGTTTAACCCAGGGGAAGGCTGAGCTGGCTGCTCCAAGTGTGTCTGCAGGGTTTTACCCCCCTGGACAGGGATCTATGAGCCCTTCCCATCTCCCACTGTAATCCCTGCTGATACCCAGCAGCCTGGACTGTACAATTAGCTCCTCTTCCATGTCCTTAAAAGAGCAGCTTCCAAACTGGAGGAGAAGTGTTTACCTCACCCCTGGCTTGCAGGGGGAAGGGGTGTGCAGTCACAGGAAGGGCAGAGAGCAGTGGCAGGGTAACCTGGGGCAGAGCCCCCACCCAGGCTGGGCACACCACGAGCTGCACCCCACACCCTGCCCAGCCCCCTGGCAGCAAACCCAAAGCTCTGTGCCTCAGTGGCCAACGTCTCCCATTCTCCAGGCTTAAAATAGCCAGGATTTGGCAAGCTCGGGGCACCTGCCCTGGAGGTATTTCCACCTGTCGTGTGCAGAGATGGATGGGCACAGGCTGGCACCGCCACAGGGATGTGCCCCCCTTGTCCTGCAGCTCCCCAGGGCTGCAAGGGCAGGGCAGCCTCACTCCCAGGGAGCTGGGGCTCTTCCCTGAGGAAGGAGATGTGAGCAGGGACTGGGCTTTTCCTGGGAGAAGGAGATCAGCTGGGATTTCCCCTGGAAAATGGGAAAACCCGGGGTGTGTGTGAGGAGGAGCTCTGCAGGGTTCAGTGTCCCACTGGAGGCACAGGGAATGTTGATAATCAGATGCAGGAAGGGGCAGAAGGGACACTCAAGTTATCCCAGTTTGCTCAGCCAGCTGGAGAATCCTGGCATCCAGGTGGGATGGGAATGGTGATTTATGGGAGACTCCTGCTCCAGCAGAACCCAACCCTTGCAGCAACAAGCACCTGCAGAGCCCTAAAAAGGGAGAAATTGGGTAAATTAGACATTTTTTGCCAAAGCTTTCATTAGAGCTGGCTCCTGGGCAGGTTGTCACCATGTGCAGGGGGCTCCACGTGCCCCAGCCCTGGTTTGTCCCTTCAAGGGCAGCACAAGCTGTCCCCAAACTCTGGTGCTCCAAAGCCTCATCCTCGGCTTCAGTTCCACCTCAGATGGCAATTCCTGGAACTACCACAGCTCTTCCTGGCAGAACCTGATCACTGGAGTGTGAGAAGCAGCTAAAAGTGTCCAGAGGGCCCTGCCTGGCTCCAGGAGGGGAATGGCAGTGCTGGAACCCCTCCCTGTGCATGGAAAGCAAATCCCTGCAGTAAATAGCAAGGGCACGGTGCCGGGGTGTGACAGAGCCAAAGGGCACCTGATCCTCCTGGAAAACTGGAGCTTGGAGGCATCTTCCAGAAAATGGTGACTTGAAACCAGACATTCAAAGGCCAGTTAAGACCTAATGGGGAGGACAGCTCTCAGTTACAGGATTTGCCTTTCCATGGCCAGGAGCCCGGCCCAGGCTGTGCTGCCAGGGTAGGAGCCCAAATTCCCAAGGTGTGGGGCAGAGGCAAAGCCACCCCCTGGGACAGGGACATGGCACAAGGTGACAGCCACAGACACCAGAGCATGGAGTGACAGGACAAGGGGGAATGGATCTGAGCTAAAAGAGAGTGGGGTTAGATGGGTATGAGGGAAAAATTCCTCCCTGGCACAGGGTGCCCAGAGCAGCTGTGGCTGCCCCTGGATCCCTGGAAGACTTCCAGGCCAGGCTGGATGGAGCTTGGAGCAACCTGGGACAGTGGAAGAAGATGATTTTAAGGTCCCTTCTGACCCGTTCTATTTGGGACACAAGGGTGCTAATCCCTAAATCACCCTGCCACCCCCATCCCAGCCTGGCACAGCCAGCTGGAAATGTCCCTGCAGGTCACCAGCAGCTGGCCTGAGGTGCAGAGGCACAAATCAAAGCACCCAGCAGCACACAGCTCGTGTTTTCCCCCGTGTTTATCAGGCCCTCGATTTGTCTGCCTTTCCATCACCTGGGCTCTGGGGGAGGGCAGCTCCTCTGTCTTCCCTCTCCTCATCCCGTGGTGGCCTCGTCACCCGGAGCTGCTGATCTCATCCATCTGCTAAACCTGCTACAAATGTCACCTCCTCTGCTTGACAATAATAGGGCATTTCAACAAGCCTCCTGCTTCTATTTAGATGCAACACACATCCTTGTTCACAGTAATGCGTGTTGAATTATGCAGGAACTGGCTTTCAATTTGAGGAGACTCGGTGCCAGACGAAGCCATTTATTTCAGCTCTCTCTCTGGGGTTTGTTTTCAAGTCAGCACAACGCTGGCTGCAGCTCCCCTGAAGGATTTTTAATCCTGAGAGCAGTCAGAGCCTCTCTGAGCCCCTCACTAACTCCTCCAAGAAAAGCCCTCGTGGTGATGGGATGCTCCTCTGAAATGCAGGTGAGGATTTGCACCTGAATTTGTACCTGATCCTGTACTTGAATCTGTTCCCGATTCTGCATCTGATTCTGCACCTGATTTTGTTCCTGATTCTGCACCTGATCCTGTACCTGGAACCTGTTCCTGATCCTGATTCTGCTCCTGATTCTGCACCTGATCCTGATCCTGATCCTGATTCTGTTCCTGATCCTGATTCTGATCCTGATCCTGATCCTGATCCTGATCCTGATCCTGTACCTGATCTTGTTCCTGATCCTGATCCTGTTACTGATCCTGATTCTGTACCTGATTCTGCACCTGATCCTGATCCTGCTTTTGTTCCTGTTCCTGATCCTGTCCCCGATTCTGGGGTTTCACTGAGGGATTGCCTCCATCCATATCACGAAGCCTTGAATGTCCAAGAGCCACCAAAGGAATCCTAGGAAAAGCTGTCTTTGCCAAAGGAGCATCCCAAAAAGCCAGTCAGGCCTCTCCTGACTCCCAGATCCCTCAGAGACTCCCAGAATTCTGCTGGAAGTAACCCTAAAGATGCTCTATTTCCAACCCCCTGCCATAGGAAGGGATTTCTGACTCAAACCCTCCAAGCCTCATATAAAGAGAGAGATTAAAAGTATTGTTGTAACAGAAAATAAACACTGCAGGCTCCTTGCTCTTGTTGGAATTGCTGCATTTCACCAGCTCAGCCTCACACCCACCCAGTAGGAATTGCACTGGGGTATTTCAGAGCATGAGCCTGCTCCCTTGGCTCAGCCTGCCCAAATATTGGCAGAGTTCACCCTCTGAGTCCCTCAAAGGACTTTGTGGCAACCAGGAGATGCTCCCTACTCCAGCCACAGTTGCTGTTTTTCAAAAGAATTCCTCCATTCCCACTGCTTCTACAGGAAATGGGGCAATGGAGGAGTGGGGACTGCACCCCAAATGCTGCCTGGGCTGCAGAGGGTCTGTCCCAGAAATGGAATTTCAGAGGAGGGTTTGGCTCTCACATTAGGAGGCTGCTGCTTTGCAGGGAGATTTCTGACTTTTGATAAGGGAATCTCATAGGAAAGGACCCAAAACACTTTCCCTCACTCTCCACAGAATCCCAGACTGGTTTGGACTGGAAGGGGTCTCAAAATCATCTCATTCCAACCCCCTGCCATGGGCAAGGACACCTTCCACCAGCCCAGGCTGCTCCTGTGCCATTTCCCTGTCACCCCTCTCTTGTGCACACAACATCCTGGCACAGCCCAGATGCTCCAAGCAGGCCCAGTCACAATGCAAGTTTCTCACTGGGAAAAGAACTTGAAAGCCAACTTCTAGGCAAATTTCTCCAGGTTTCCTCTCCTCAGAGACAAGCAGCTGCATAATTCTGCACCTGACAAGTCACACCCTCATTCTGCAGCTCTTATCTCCCTGCACTTCAGCCACACAGCTCTGTTTATTGCCTCAATTGGACTGTGAGCTCTTCAGAGCATGGAGTGCCTTCCTGCCTTTCAGCACCGAGGGCTGTTCTTCACAATAAAATCCTCTCTGTGAGCCCTTTTAATTATTCCTTACAGCACCTCTCACTTCCCTGGGGCTGTGGGACAACGCTGCTGGCTCTGCTTTCCTGGTGCTGATCTGACTCACAGAGCCTACAGCAGAGCCAAGAACTGCATTTCTGAGCAATTTGGGTTTTTATTTCCCACTCAGGACAGCCCCTCTCTGCCCCAGCCGTGCTCGTGGCCACTCCTGATGTCCCGAACACCCAGGCTGGGGCGGTGCCTCACCGAGCTGGGTGTCAGGCCCATGTTTGCCTCGATGTAGGTCTCTGTCTTTGGCTCCACGGCGAGTTCAGCCTCCAGGATCTTCTCCACGGGCATGTCCTCGTTGGCGCTGCTCGTGGACTCCACCTCGTTCTCGTTGCGGTCCTTGCCCCGCTGCCTCTCCTCCTGCACGGCTGCAAGTGACACACAGGGGACAGCACCGGCGTCAGTGGCACCGCAGGTGGCTGGGAAAGCCCCAAAGCATCCCGCAGGATCATCCCCCGACTCTCTGATGTCTGCTCCCAGAGCGGCCAGGCTGGGATATGCCGGGTTTGGAGCGGCCCCAGCCTGGGAAATCAGCTCTGTGTGTGCTGCCCCGGGAGCACGGAGAGGGATGATCCTGCCTGGACAGGGCTCCTGCTGGGAAAAGCCCTTCCCAGCAGAGGGACAGGTCCTGGAAATAAAAAGGTTCAAGAAAAATGATGGAAAGCACCGCAAAGGAAGCAACTCTTCAAGGGAGAGGGAAAGGGGTGGGTGAAAGGATAGAATCAGGGAGTCCTAAAGGAAAGAGAAACAGCTCAGTTTAAAGCAGAAATGCAGAATTCAGCCAGCTCTGAGACTGGCAGGGCTGGATTTCCCTGGAGGCCACATCGTGCCCCTCTCCAGCTCCCGTGGGACAGGAGCTCCATGCAAACCTCCATCCTGCCTCTGGCTCAGGGACAGCCCCAAGCAGACAGGAGGGACCAGTCCCAAACCCTGTGGGGTGGGAATGATCTCGCCAGCAGCCTGTCACATGCTGATGAGTTATAGCTGAGCAGCTCAGAGATGAAAAACACTTTCCAGATGCTAATAACATTATTATTATCATTAATGACCTCCCCTGGAAACCTGCACACACTTTTCCTACCCTTGGAAAGCAGCTTTGTGCAGATGCAGTGGGAACTCCTTTCTTCCTCCATCACCTTGTCACAGAGCTTAAATCCCCCCCTTTTCCACACACCACTGTTCCCCACAGCCCAAGCACCTCTGGCCATGAGACACAACTCTCTGAACTCACCCAGCTCTTTGCTGAGGCACTCCAACAATGTCAAAACCCTGCCATTTATTGACAATTACCCCAGCACTCCCTCCCTGCTGCATTTGGAGCTGGTTATGGGGTGTTCAGGCAGAGCAGCAGGGGCACAGGTATTGTCTGGAGGAAAGTAGAGCTGTCTGTAACACCACGAGGCTTTTCAGACCATCAGTGGGACCAGCTTTATGCAAAACCAAACCCTGCAGTGTGAAACTCCAGGATAATAAAATAAAATAACCCCCAGGAAATTGAGACACAGGCCAAAGGAGCCCTCTCTGGCCACTGATCCCATTATCCCAGCTCCTGGGGCTCATTCCCAGGGCTCCTCCTCCCTTCCCTCAGCGTTGCTGTTTGCTGCTCATCAACAGAGCTCAGACTCTTCCATGTGCAAGCTGTCATGCAAAAAGGCAAGAGGTTCCTTTCTGCAAACCCCTCTGGGCTGCAGAGGCTCCCCAGGCCCACCAACATTGTCTGCTGGGCTGCCAGAGCCAGGTGAACTCACATTTGTGTCGTGGCTTTTGTCCATTTGGCATGGATTCTTCTTTTTCAAGCCATCACAAAACCCTGCTTTAATTTCAGCCCTCCAACCCCCCACACTTCTGCCATCATGAGAAAGAAGGAAGTTTTTGCTTAATGCCAACCCTTCTTCAGCAGCACAGATGCACCAAGATTCCTCTGGGCACATTAGAGGAGATGAAACACCTACGAAATAACACAAAAGCCTGAGAGAAAGGCAAACCCTCAACAAATGAGATCTTATAAGAAGACTTAAATGCCAAAGTGCTGGTGGAGATTTGCAGCAGCTCTCAAGGATGAAGGTGCAAATTTGGGGTCACTGGGGTCACTCCACCATGGTGTTAACCCCAAAAACACATCCTCATGCTGGACACCGGGATTTGTGGCAAAGCATCGCTGAGGTCTGGGCAGACAGGGGTTACTTAAAGCCTTCAATCTGCAAATCTCAACCTCATCCGTGCCACATTCCTGGCCTGCAGAGCCAGACACACCCCAGGGGCTGGAGGAGAGGATCTCACAGGGCACCTCGACAGCACTTGCCTGGGATCAGGCTGAGCCCAGCTGATGCAGGGACAGATGGGCAGAGATCAGACATGTAAGGAGTTCTTTCTATTGATCCGAGCTCGGGGCTGCTGCACCAGAAAATCTGTGCTGCAGCTCCTGCAGAGCTGGGCAGGGACAGCTGAATCCTCCCAGCTCAGCCCCACGCAGAGCCCTGGCCCGGCTGGCTGCCAGCAGCAGTGACACCCCGGGCACAGCAGATGGCACAGCCCCAGCCAGCAGCCACAGATAAACCCAGCCCTCACCAGAGAGTGGCATCTGCTCTGCTGCACCCTGGCTGCCAAGCCCAGGCAGCCTCCTCCAGGCAGGACAAGTGTGGAATCACTTCAGCATTGCATGCATCCATTGCATGAACCCTTCATCCATCCATCCATCCATCCATCCATCCATCCATCCATCCATCAATCCATTATCCATCCATATTTTTAAGAAGAGGAACACCAAGGTGGCAGCTGCTTGGCAGCTTGTTTGGTGACGCCAAAATGGGAATAACCCTGTTCCTCTCAGCTTCCCAACAATGCTGATTTTCCTGGTTTTGAGGGTGGCACAGCTTTTGATCAACAGCATGGGTCTATCCACCTCAAATGAGGGGAGCTGAGCCAGGAATTTGGCTGGCTGCATCCCAGAAACCCCTCTGCTGCAGGGCAGAGCACTCCCAAGCTGTGGCCACCCCGTGTTTCCAGAGCTGAGCTTCCCAGCCCTCTCCTCCGTTGCTGATGGCTCTGCCAATGCTTTTATTCCTCTTCAAGGAGCCTCGGAGGGATGAGAGCTTCCCAGGCTGGTTTTCTGAACATAAGGGAAGCATTTGAACCTTTCAATCCACTTGAGGAGAAAAAAAAGATGCAGTTGGAGAGCTCGGAGAGGCAGCCCCACCTCCTCCAGCTATGTCTGAGCCGAGCCAAGGACAGAAGCCTGTGTTTTCCATGGCACCTGATGAAGAGCCTCTCCTGTTATTCTGCCTGATTTGGTCTGTACTTGCCTCAGGCCAGTTGCTGTCATGTTTCATCTCGAGCTTCTCCAGCCCATCTGCACTTCCCCAGGCCATGGTACAGCAAGACATGGAGCCCCATGTGTCCAAGCCACTCCTTGGTGACCTCTCGTGTCTTTAAAATCCAAAATGTCTCGTCCTGTGGGTTGCAGATGAGCCTCAGCTATCCAAGCCCGAGGGCTGATGTGCCAAAATGCCAGATCCATCCTCTGCAGGTGCCCTCATCACACTGGACACCTTGGCTTTGTTCATGGGGCAGCATCTGATGGCTAAAAAAGCAGGTTTGAGTCCATTGCCAAGCGCCCCCCAACCCAGTTCTGGTGGCCAAACCAAGCCCTGTGGGTAGCCACGCACTTGTGCACCAAAGGAATGTCAGTGGAGGGAGGGAGAGGCCCAAAGGAAAGGATTTTCCACAGGGCAATGGTGTTTTTGAGAGGGCAGGAGCAGCACAGGTTTGTTTATTGCTGGGAGAGACCTGGAGGCCACAGCAGCCCCAGTGACACTGACCCAGTGTCAATACAGAGCTTTTTGGGATGAAAATCCATCCCTCCAGCAGCAGCAGGGTGAGGGCTGTTACTTCTTATGGAGAAAGGATAATTCACTGCCCCCAAAAATGAGATTTTCTCAGGAGGACAGACCCAGTGCCCTGAGAGCACAGGGGGAAGCTCGGCCCAGAGAGCCCCAAACCTGCTCAGTTTTAATTTTCCCCCATCCTGCAGGTGGGTGGCTGCTTATTTATGAGGTGCTGGCTGGGGGTTATTGGGGATTTCCGTTTCTCTCACTCTGGAATTTATTGGGCTCTGCTGCCTTTCATGGAGCCACGTCTTTGCTCTGTATCATCAGCATCTTGAAGCGTTTATGCCCCAGGTACCTGTTTATATCCAAAATGCCAAGACAGCTGAGAAAATGAATTCAGACAGTGTTTCTTCTGCTTTGCTTTCGTGTGTCACCTTTTTTTTTGTTGTTGTTTTTCAGTAGCTTTCTGCTACTGTAAACAACCTCAAAAGCTGCGACACATGAAATAAATGTTGGTTTTTTTTTCCTCAAACGTTTTCAACTGAACTCCGTAATTTTTTTAAGGGATGCAAAATATCATCGTGATAATTAAAAAGTTTAACTTTGGAGCGTTAAAAAGTGGATTGAAACCTTTGCTTGCAATTAGCTCACAAGAGGAACAGCTCTGGAAAACAACAGAAAAAAATCTCTTAGCTCACTTCATTCTCTGGACACTGAAGTAAAAACAAACAGCAACAAAAGAAGAGAAAACCATAAGCCAAACCCTTTTTCTCAACCTAAGAGCATTCTTAAAAACACAAAAACACAAACCCAGCATCATTTAACCAGCTGGTTTAAAGAGCAGCACTTTAAAAGGATGTAAGAAACAAGCTCATTAAGCTGGGAGACATTTTCCATTCCAAAATTACTCCTAAAAATAACTGTGCTCTTGAACTCTGCCCCTTCACTAGGCTGTGGCCACTTGCCTGCTTTCACATTCGCTCACACAGCGGGCTGGAAACCTGAATTCCTGCTCTTTCTCCCCAGATTCCTCATGCTTTGAGGGCTACTCCAGGAGCTGGGATGGCCCAAACTCCAGGGGGACGCACAGCCACGGCAGGGGATCAGGCACAAATCACTCCATGTGGGAATCTTCAGTCCCTCTGGACTGAGTGAGCAGCTCCCTGGAGACATGGGAAGGTCTCCAGGCTGTGGAAATGCTGCAAATCCAACCCTTCCCAGGCTGAACCCCTCATCTCGGCGGGTGAGAGGGGGAAATCCAACCCACAAACACAGGAAGAGGAAGAATTAACCCAGGCTGTGAAGTCTGACGAAGTCACTGGAGCTGCTGTGGCCTCCAGGTCTCTCCCAGCAATAAACAAACCTGTGCTGCTCCTGCCCTCTCAAAAACACCATGCCCCTGTGGAAAATCCTTTCCTTTGGGCCTCTCCCTCCCTCCACTGACATTCCCTTGGTGCACAAATGCAGTTCCCACGAGCGTGGCTACCCACAGGGCTTGGTTTGGCCACCAGAACTGGGTTGGGGGGCGCTTGGCAATGGACTCAAACCTGCTTTTTTAGCCATCAGATGATGGCTAAAGAGATGAAGCCAGAGAGCAGGCGTGCAGCTGGACAGATGTCCTGGATGCTCCCAGCACGGCTCTGCACCCCAGCACAGCAGCTGCAGCCACGCTGCACCTGGATTTAGGAACCACTGCGAGCTGCAGGTGCTGCAGAGCATCCCTCTGCTCTCCAGATGGGCTCCAGGATGCACCAAAATCCACCTCACCCATCTTGGCCCCACGCCCCAGCCCGCAGCCTGGCCCTGCTCCCACGCCGGGCAGCCCAGCAGGTCCAGCAGAGCCGGCCTGGCTCTCCCGAGCAGCCCCTGGCGTCCGGGGGGAAGGCTCTGGGAGCCGGTTCCCAAACGCTGCTCCCTGCCAGGCGGCCACGGGAGCATGGGAAAGGGCTCCTCGCTGGAATTTCCTGCTCCCTGTGCGAGCCCTGAGCGCCGCCGGGGCCGCTCCCCATCCCACAGCCCGAGCTGCAGCATGTCCCCCGACCCTGTCACCTCTGCTGTCACCCTCTCCCCACCGTGCCAAGCCCCCCGGGGGTTCACTCCCACCTCTTCACAACACCTCTGCCTCCCTGATCCCAAGGCAGCTCCCACTTTTTCCCTTCAGAGCCCGAGGCTGCTGATGCACAGACGCCTCAGGCCCCAACGAGGAGCAGATCCAGCAGGGAGTGCTCAGCTCCTGGGTGCAAACAGCCACCCCCACAGTAATAATCCCTGCATTAGTCAGGATCCCCTGATGGCAATCTTAATTTTGTTGACTATCCGGTATTTAGTGGGAGACGGAGTACAAAAATCCCAAGCCTTACGCAGCTGGCAGAAATTCAGAGGGGGAAAAAAATGTTCCCAGTTGTTAATTTATTATGGCTGCAGTGAGGCTCGTTCAGCGTGAATGTCAGGATCTCTCTGACGTGTTTCTGCCAGGGAACAGCAAGAAGAGATGCCCACAGCAGGAGGAATCCTTTTCTCCAGCAGGCTCTCCCCACTTTAAGCCAAGGTTTGTAGCCCTGAAGGATCCCTGTCCCCCAGCAGGGCCACCCTGGGAATTCTGCTGCTCCTGGCCTGGCTCTGCACAAGGTCCATCCCTCTGGGTCTGCTCTTGGCATGTTCACCTGGACACCCCCCAGCTGTTGCCATCAAACCCTCCCAAACCTCCACCAGGCTGATCTTACTTCTCTAATCCAACTTCTTGCCCAATAATCCCTTTTTGAATTGAGTACAACCTTGGCTCTCACTCCTCCTCTCAGCATCACCCTGCAGGTCACAGCATTGCTCCCCACCCCACCCTGCTCCTCTAGAAGTCACTTCTGAGGGATTTACTGCGCTTCCACCACATCTCAGCACCTCTGGGCTACAGGAGAGAGACTTCCCAGCAGGAATCTATAAATTAGGTCTCCAGAGCAAGATGGTTTTTAGGGAAATGAGGCCCATAATGGGCCCCATTACCCAAAAGCTGTAAGAGGATAAAAAGCCAGCTATGTTGTGAGTATTTAAGCAAAAGGAATTAGCAATGCAGGATTTAGCCCAAAACTCTTCCCCAAAATAGAGGTGGGAGCAGGAGTGGTGTAAGGACAGTTCCAGTCAGCTGGGATGGGTGCAATGGGAAGAGGCCTTTTTTTGACAGATCAGATGGATATCACATGTGAAACTCAAGAGCTGCTCAAAGCCAGAGCTCAGCCAGATCCAACTTCTGACTTTCAGCTTTCGGATAACTGAGACATTTCTGCGACACACTGAATTTTTAGGTTTATAACATGAGGCAGGGGAGTTATTCCAGATTTTCCTACATAGGAATTATGCCTAAATCATCTAATGATGACTGTCAAATCAGCAGTTCCTGCCCTCACCAGATCCATCAGCGCTGCCTGAGCGCGCTCCTGGAGCTACCAGGATCCCATCTGTCACACTTTTTAAATAATTGTCTGATCGTTATGAATTCATTTGCTATTCATTGTGATAATGTTAATCAAGATGAATTAACAGAGTCCTCACACTGTATGTGCTCCCTGGGGACTTCCACCACCATTTAGAAATTAATTAATGGACCTGTAATTGTTAGCGGTGCTGCCCATGCAATCACTGCTCACGGCAGGCACGGAGCAGGTACCTGCTCACAGGGGAGCAGAGTTCCAGCCCTCCTGCTGCTCCTCCCAGCCCTACACACCTTGTTCTGGGGGGCTCAAAGGGAACTGGCTCTCCAGCTGCCTGTGGAAGGCTCTGGGTGCAGTGCCAGGGGAAGGGGGTGCTCTGTATTTCTCCTGCTGAACCCACAGGAGAATTCTTGGCTTCTTTTTGGTCATCTGAGTCTCCCACGGCTCAGGTTTTGGATCAGATTTTTCCTCATCCTGATGCCTATCCCCCAAGGGATCCAGCATCCCACTCCTGCACTGCCCTGGGTGCCTCAAACTCTCCATTTAATGACCTGCTGGGGCAGCAATTTTTGTTTTGAACACCGAAGGGTTAAGCTCAGCAGGGCCAAGGAGGTCCCCTGGCAATCCCCCCACACCTCCAGCACACACAGCTGTGACACTTGGTGACGCTGGCCCCCACAAACTGAGCGTGGCAGGGTTTGCCCAGCACTCAGAGCAGCTCCAGCACTGCCCCATTTATTCCACGCTCCAGACAGGGCTAAGTGCTCTTCAAAGGCTCCCAGGCTGGAGCTGTGGGCCAGGGCCAGAGCAGGGCTGGCTTTATCAGCCTGTCAGGCAGGCAAGTGTGGCTCTGAAGATGTGAGGGGACAAAGCAGCACAGAACTGGGGTCACCCTCACGTCACGTCTGCTAAAAGCCTGCTCTGCCAGCAGATTAGAACAGACACAGTCAGCGTTTCAAAAGATCATTTAAAAGAGGCACTGCTGGGGAAGTTTAGATCCTAAATTTAAATTCCAGTAAGGGAAGAGCTATCTTAAAGAGACCGAATTTCTTTCTTCTCCCCAACGAGAGGAAAAAAATGCAGCATTGTGGTGAGAGCCTGGCATAGGATGGCCAGAGAAGCTGTGCCTGCCTCACCCCTGGAAGTGCCCAAGGTGAGGCTGGAGCGGAAATTATGGAAATTGCCCCCACTCATCACCTGAGCCCTCTCTGAGTCCCCAGACAGCACAAGAGGAGGCCACAAAACAAAACCAAAACACACGTGAGGCCTCCGTCACCGGCAGCCCTCGGCGAGGCTGGCACTGCCTCTGGGTGCCACCCCGAGGCCCCTGCAGCACCCGTGGGTGCCGTGGCCAGGCCCTGGCCTTACCTTCTCTCTTCATGCCCATGGCCAGACACTTCTGGTAGCGGCAGTACTGGCAGCGGTTGCGCTGGCGCTTGTCGATCAGGCAGTCCTTGTTGTCCCTGCACGTGTAGGTCAGGTCCTTCCGCACCGTGCGCTTGAAGAAGCCTTTGCAGCCCTCACAGCTGTAAACCCCGTAATGTTTACCTGGGGGAGGCAGGAAACTCGGGTTTAAAAGCGGCCCCAGATCCCTTCTTAGCCAGCAGCTCTTCCCAGGTGAGTTTTGGGGGGGAGAGGAGGTTTCTTGGAGGTGGAGAGAAGTGGTTTGGATTCCACAGATCAGGATGCCACCCGTGGGTCACATCCTGCCTTAGAGCCAGGGAAAGGCCATTTCTGGTTCCCCCTGTGCCCCCGGGAGCTCTCTGAATGCCCCACACTGCTCTGTACCGTGTTCCCACCCTCCACTCCCAGCCTGGAGCACAGGGCTCACAAACCAGAGCTCTTCTGGAGCAGGAGGCTCTGAGAAGAGCAGGAGAATAAAGGGAATCAGCACATCTTTATCTCCCAGGAGTGGGGAAACTCCACATCAAGAGCATCTTTTCATGTGGCACTGTGTGACAGTACCA
>VZTB01017345.1:217227-240980 GCA_013397245.1 Thryothorus ludovicianus
ACTTAATAATTAAGTTGTGTTTTGTACTGTGGACTTTTTAAACTAATTACATAAATTACTTAAATTTGTGAAGAAGAAGGAGAAGGACTACTAATTTACGCTTTACATTTTTCACTTTGTAACATATATATTACTATATCTTAAAATTTTAGATTTTTAATTTTATTTATCCAGAGTATCACTGCTTTGTGATAGAACACACTTTGATTTAACTACACACAATTCCAGTGCTGTCACTTCATTTTGGAAGCTTTTTTTTTTACGACTTCAGGTCAAATGCAGAGAATTTTTGAGGATTAGTTTTCGTTAGCACAGCAAGCTTGAAATTTTCTCTCTTTAGGGTTCTGACAAAACCCCTTGGCCACACACTGGGAAATCTGAACCAGACCAGGATTTTAAATTCCAAGCAACTTCTTGGACACTTGGGAGGTTTCCACTCCTCATGCAAACACTCCCTGCTCCAAAACCCCACTGGGAGAGAGGCAGCAATGGGAAACATTTAAATCCAGCAAGCAAATAGGAGGTTTTTAAACTCTGCAAAATCAAGAGTCCACTTGAGGCAACTGAGCCCAGATGCTGCTGGAGGGAATTGGAGTTTGGGGAAAATATAATTTAAGGTGGAGAGATGGGTATCAGGAGTGGGATATGAGGAGTCTGCTCTCTTCTCCATCACAAGAGTCCTAAAGGACCTTGACTGCGAAAAGAATGCCACAAAAAAGGATAAATTTAAAAAAATAAAATAGCCCCGATTGAGGAAATATCCTTAATAGGCACAAATAAATTCCCAAAGTGATGAGCACCACTTGGGAGTGCAGCAAACAGAGGAGGCATTTCCAGCTCGAGCAGTGTGAGACTGCTCCTTCTCCTCGAGTTCTGCCATTTAAAGCTGTTGTGTGTGACTATCTCTTGACCAAAATAAACTCTGTGCCTGTTTCTAAATTAAAAAAATAGGAAAAAAAAAAAAGTTCTGCAAGCATTTCCCCTCTGTCACACCCATCAACTGCAGCTATTTTCTGTGTGTGTCCTTTGTTTTAGCACAACGACCTCTGTCTATCCCTGAAGATGCCCCATGGCAGTTGGGAGATCAGAAACCAGAGCTCGTCAGCAGCTGAAGAATTTGCACTGAAGCTCTTTTTCTTCCTCCAAACTGCGAGCCTGCCAGCCACGGAGTCTGGATGGGAGTTTTCTCCCAAGGAATATGACATTTGGGGCAGGGCCACATGATCCGTGTGCAAGGAGCCCCGGGAGTGTTCCCACACCAGGAATCATCCCCTGGACACCAAACACCTGAGTTTTGTGTTTCTGGTGCTCATCCCTTTCCCTCAGCAGATCCCTGCCTTCCCAAGATCTCTCTGGGATGGATTCCCACCTCACACAGAGTCTTTTAGCAGCAGCAGCCCCAAAATCAGACACTGATGGCACAAGAAGGGCACAGACTGATGTCACCTTTTCCAAAGCCACACAGAAAACTGGAGCCAAAGCTGGGAACAGACCCTGGCAGCTCCAAAATCCAGGGCAGCATCCCAACTGCTGGATCACCCTTCCCTCAGACAACACTCTCCTGGCATTCCCATAATAATAATCAGAACAAGAATATCATTGATAATTTTCAATAAAAGGGGAAAAAAAGAAATCTTCTTAAAACATTTCTACCCAACATCCCTGGGCAGCTCCAGTGCTGTTTTCCATCCCCTTGGCATTCAGCACAAAGCTCCAGCTTGGACCAGCCAACATCCATGGCTGGATGGAGCCCAGACGGGCAGGTCAGCCCCTCCAGGAACACCCGGAATGCCACCAGCCCTCGACACCCTTCCCTGTGGCATTTTGTCACCCAGTGTCACTCCAAGCGCTGCTGCCTGGCCAGGGCACGTCTGCAGCAGCTGAAGCAGCTTTTGCTGATCCAGCACTTATCACCAAGGGCTGTGATTTTAACATTTCTAGACCACAAAATGTCCCAGAGCAGAAACAATTCCAACGTGCAAGGGCGCTTCATTTCTCAGCATAGCTCATTTGTACCAGAATAAAGTGTACCAGCAGAAGCTTTCACCAGAATAATCTTCATTTATGCCTAAGAGGCTTTGCCAGTAAAACTACAGTGACCTAGCTCTGCTGGAAAAAACCTTTTCTGGCATATCCTGGGAGTTTACTCAGCAGCTCAGTGGCTCAGCACTCGGATCTGAGAGAGGGGAAGTTAAAAAAAAAAACAAACCAACATATTTCAAGGCACAAACAGACTCCCTGAGCCGTGTTTTTCTGCAGCTGAGGAGAGCTGCTCACCCAGGACACGACCCACAGCCATTCCTTTGGGATCAGAGGGGTTTGCAGCACCCCAGGCTGGGCTCGAGGAGTTTGCAGGACCAAGCCAAGAGCCCGTCCTTAACACCAGCTGAGATTTGGAAAGTCACTCACAACCCCCTGCTTCCGTTTTTCTTTTTTTTTTTTTTTTTTCCCCTCAGCACCTCTTCCTCCTTAATCAGAAAGCGAATCAACTCTGGGTATTAAACAGCAGGAAATTCTAAATTTGGGTGGCCACTCCCTTCCTTAAGTCAGCCCTTGGCGTTAGGGCTTTTGTGGGACCAGCAGCATGGATCAGGCTTCTGCCAACATCCTCCTGCTCCTCCCTCTGCCCTCCAGCATCACTTTGGGGGTGCCCAGGTTCCAAATCCTCACCCCCAAATCCACGTGGATCAGGCAAAGGCAGCACCCCACATTTCTGCTTCTGTGACTCTACACCAAAATGAACTCAGCAGTGAAAATTTCCGTGTCCTTTTGCTTTCATTCCTCAAAAGCAGTTCAGGAATCTCACGTTGTTTTCCAGGCCTCAGATGATGGAGGTTTCCCTTTCCTTTTCTCTCACTTTGCCCCACAGCAGATGAGGGGATGAGTGGCAAACAGCAGAACAACGGGATCCGGGCAGGGCAGTGCTCTCCATGTGAAAATTGCCATGGTAATGCTGTGACCACAAGAGGTCAGGTCCTCACTTTTGTCCTGATCACAAACTCGGGGATGAATTTAAATAGCCCCTGGCCTACAATCTTGAGTAAGTTTGCTCTCAATTTATAGCAGCACAGCTGAGAACTGAAGGGAGGATGGAGCAAGAGCTGCCTCCTCCCCTCCCAACAGTGGCTGCTGCCATGGACCTGGGCACGCTCAGAGGGGTGAGCTGAGTGTGCAGTGTGGCTGTTATCCCAAAAATTCAGCCATGGATCCAAGAAACAAGCAGCATCCTGTGGCAAATCCAAGCAAATTAAGCTGCATTTAAAGCACTTTGCCCAGTGAGGACAGATCTCCCCAACCACCTGGGTTCTGAGCACACAGGGAATCCCTGGGAATGGGTCTCAAAGTGTCAGAAGATGCAGATGTGGTTTATCCACAAATCCCTTCTGAGTATCTTTTCCACAGCTACAGGTAAAGGGATGTGGGTCCATGGGAATTCAGCATGGTCAAGCACGTTGAGTAGCTCTGATTTCACCAAAACGTAACTGGAATTGCTTTTTCTTTTTTCTCTTTCTGGCCTCGAGTACAGAGACAAACCTGAGAACATCCCTCTGAGACACTCCAAACCCTGCACACGGGGCAGCACACAGAAATCTCTCTTTCTGCAGGCATTTCACAACCACCACGTGCAGTTTCTCCTCGAGAATCTGCTGTGAGATTTGAGAGAGTTTCTCCAGCCACACTCAGAACCTTCCCCAGGCGACGCCGTGGCGGCTCAAGCTGCTGGAGGACAGTGAGAAACTCAGTTTCAGCTGCAATCTGCACAGGGTGGGTTCCTCCTCCCAGCAGGTTTCACTTTGACCAAACCAAAACCTCAAAACCTCAGAGCTTCTCACCTCTGGCTCCGCGCTCTCCCCGAAACCGTCCCGCAGCAGCGCTCGGCACCTCTGCCAAACCCAGCCAGCAGCAGAGAGGCTTTTTTGGGGTTTCAGGGCAGCACCAGGGGTTTTCCTTGGCTGGAGGAATTCCACAGCATCCCTCTGTGTGCTGCCAGGTGTTGGTGCTGCCTCCTGACAGCTTGGTGGGCCCTGGTGTGAGCTGAACCCACGAGTGGATTTTCCACTGCACTCTGCACGCCAGCCTCTCCCTCCCGTGCCAGAATTCCTGCTCACCACTCAGGAAACCCCTGATCTCTTCCCACAAGGTGAAGGGGAAGTGCAAAAGCATCTCACTGCTGAGCCACGGGGGCTCCCCAAAGCAAGATCCACCCCAAATTGTGCAGCAGCATCCCTGTCCCACAGCTGGGTCACCTCTGTCCCTGCAGCTCCAACACCTGCTCTTCCTCTCTGTGCTGTTTTATTTTCTCCTCTGGAGAAAATCTCACTTTTTGAAAATCTGGCTCAAAGCGCCTCTAACTCACCCCACCACCTGCTGGACCCTGGGTGCCCAGGGGTCTGGAGACCCCTCACCACAGGACCCACACCAAAAATGGGATAACTGTTCACAGCACACAAACCCCGTGTCAGAGCTGATCAAGAGTGCTCAGCATCAGCACAGGGGCTTACTTTGGATTCTTTCCCTTAAAAACCCCATCCCACCCTCTCAGAAGCCTGCTAAAATCACACCCTGCTCCTGGAGCAGTGGCAGAGCTGGAAGCCTGTAGGGGCCTACCCCATCTCCAAGGGGGAAGGATTGAAAAGGGGAATTTTCCAGAAGCTGCCATGTCGCTGGAGGAAACACCTGGGAACGCCGCACGGACCCCATCCCAAATCATCTCCCCACCCCACAGAGGACCCCCACCCATGTCTCCAGGGGCAGGCAGAGAAGGGAAAAGCAGGAAGGCTGAGGAGCAGGACACATGGGAAGTGTGGGGAGAGCAGGGAAGCCCAGGGGGAGGGGAGTGGGCAGCTCTCCCCCACCCTGGCAGCCCTGGGTGGAGAGGGGGGGGAGGGTGCACCCAGGCAAACAAGGATTCTGCTGATAAAGCAAATGTGACTCAATCACACGCTTGTGCAAAGATGTCACAACAGTGCTGAGAAATTACAGGCTCCTATTTCATCCCTCAAGGGCCGGCGCTGGCCCCGCTCTCACAATGCTCTCTGTTCTGCAGTCAGAGTGCCCCAAATTTACTGGCTGGGAACCCGCTGCCATAATAGGGGCACTGTAGTGCTGCTGCCAGGGCTCCCGGGCTGCCAGGGGGTGGCTGATGAAGGGCTTGACGTGGCAGCTCTTCAAAGCCCTTGGCAGAAGCAGCTCAGAGCAGGGCTGGCCCCTCCTGGAGCTTTTGGGGTGTGGGACAGGGGACTGATGTCCCCAACCCAGCTCTCTGCCCCAAATCTGGCAGAGTTGGGATTTCCCAGGTGGATCTCTCCAATTTCTTGGCCATCCTCAGGCACCCTAAAAGGGAGGTTTGGGGGATTGGTAAGGGGCAAGGGCTCAGCCACCACTGCTGCAATTGTCCCCTGCCACCAACCTTCCCCAAACACAGCCTGGAGCAGCCCATGCTGAGAGGTGACTGTGCCTGCTGGCCCCTTTCCAAACCAGCAGGAAATGATGCTCCCTCTGCTCCACCAAAACAGAGCGCTGCTCCCAGGGATCCTTCCCTGGGGACGTGGTGATGGTGGCACCCAGGCACTTCCCAAAGTCTGCCCATCCTGCCCAGGGAGCTCTGCTGGGAGCTCCTCATCCTCCGCTGACCTTCGCAGCCTCGCCGGCTCCATCCCCGAAAAGAGCACGGGGACAGCTCAAGCCCAGTGGTCCCACAGGTTGCTGGAGCTCATTATGGCCTTTTAATTACATTCAATTGCAGTTTTATGGGCTAATTGCCCTTGAGGGGGTGCTGGGCTCTGAGCTATGAAAATCTGAGCAGGATCCGGCGAGACGCGCGGGGAGCTCAGAGGCTTTTGGCTCATTCCAGCAGAAAGAGGAGAAGCTTCCACTCACACTGGAGATCCCCCAGGACATCCCAGTAAGGAGCCACACACGTGGCATGTGCTGGGCCCACCAAAGAGCCCAGATCAGGCACTGTCCTAGCTCATCTCAACACCTGTCCCCAGCACTTGGGGACATCCCCATGCTGGGCTGCAGGGAGGAGGGACGTGGAGAGAGGATGAGGCTCAGACCTGAAGCCAAGCTCTCCACTCCTGTGGAACCTGCTCCCTGCAGCCCTAGAACATCCCTCTGCAAAGCAGGCAGGGGAAGGAGCAGCCAAAAGGAAAAGCTCTGGGAAACAGGAGCTCCCAACCCTCAGCTCGCCATATTCTCCCTCCAGCAGACCTGGGATGAGGCAAATCCTAAAGACCAAGAGCAGAGCAGCCCAGCAGCTCTCCCAGTCACTGGCTTTGAGATCCACGGGCTAAAATGCATTGCTTATCTCTTAATGAGTCCTGCAGGCCTGTTAATTAGTCCTCCACCCTTGCTCTGCTGATTTTGGGGACTGGCAGGAGGGACAGCACCTCCCCATCACCTCCTGCTCCCACCTGAGGTCAGCACGGAGGGCAACTTCAGATGTGAGCCTATATGGGTTTTAGAGATCCTACAGGATGGGCCAAGCTCCATACTCGGGTCTGAGGCAGCAGCAGGAGATCAGAGGAGGAGGAGGAGGAGGAGGAGGAGGAAGACACAGCCATGAATTGTGGATCTCTGGCTCCCAGGAACAGCAGCCCACAAAGCACCAGGCAGGAGGATTATATTACGGTGCTGTGCGTGCACATTAATCCAGATTTGAGATAATTACAGTCATTCACTTGGCATAATGGGCTTTAATTGATCCAGCAGGGCCCGGGCTGGTGCTCACCACCAGTGTGCAGCTGGCAGCCCAAGACACCAAAGCTGTGCCACCCCTGACCAGCAAAACCAACGCCGCTTACTGGTTTTCCAGAAAACCAGTTGTGGTGGTTTTCCTTAGGGGATGGCAAGGCCACGTGGGCTTTTCCATCTCTCAGATGAGACTCAGCAAGCCTGGCAGGGGCATGGAGGTGTCATCATCTGGTCAGGAGACATCTCGTGAGCATCCCAAGTGGGACGAGCCACCCCTCCAGAGGGTTTCACTGCTGGGAACTGGGCAAGGGCAGCCCATGGGAATGGTGTTTTCCAAGCCTCCTTGGAGAAATGCCCACCTCTCAGAAACCATGTCTGGTGGGAAATTGGTCAACAGATCCCAAAGTCCCTTCCCAGCAGCACTTCTGTGCTTTAATGGTGACAGAGCTGGAAACACAGATGGGCAAAGGAAGCCAGGGATCCCTTCCCACCTCAGCTCCTCCTCCACATCTCCACCAGTGACTGGAGAACCCTCTGGACTGGGCCAGTTCCCTCAGGGACACAACACCCACCTTGTGCCCCTCAGCTGCAGGTCCAGGAGGAAGAAGGAGCCTGGGAGCTGGGTGCTACACAGGAAGGTGTGTGACAGGACAGCGAAGGCAGAGTCAGATCCCTTTACAAAAAAGCAAGTTCCCTCTGAAAACTAGATGCCATGGACTTTTTTTCCAGGAGGAAGAAGCTGTCTTTGGTTTTATGTGTCCTGCTGGGGACCAGCAACACGTTTTGGGCAGGAGGGGAGGTTTAAACCCCCCAACTCCAGCTGTGTGGCCAGAGGGATGGGCAGCCAGGCTGGGTGGGTTGTTCCCCTTTTCCCAGGCCAGAGAGGAGGCTTGGGAAAGCTTTTCCCTCCCTCAGGCAGGCAGCAGCAAGGGATGGGCTGCCTGCAAGCTGCCTTTGGGTTTAAGTTTCTGGTTCGAATCCAAAGCTAATTAGGCTGCACCAAGTCCAATCAGATAGCCTCAGCTAATTGAGCTCGGCACGGACGGGTCAATGTCCAGCAGGGCTCGGCCTTCCAGGAGTTCTGGCAGCCCAGAGATAATTGCCAGGGCCTGGGAAGGGGAAGGACCCCTCACAAAAATGTTCCCTTCATGTACAGGCAGAGTTCCCCTGCCAGAGCTGAGCACAGCCCCGAGTTAACCCCTTGGGCACCGCCAGCATCATCGTCCAACCCCAATGGATGGAGAGGCCCCAAAGGCAATGCTGGGCAGGGATAAAAGGGACTGAGTGAGGCATGGAACAGGGTGACCTCCCCAGGCTTTGGTGTCACCCCAACAACAAGCCTGGTGAGCCATGGCACAGACCACAGAGCAGAACCCTCACAGCAAGGGCAAACCATGTGAATTCCAGGCATGCAGCTCCTGGAAATGTGACACTAAGGACTCTGGAGCTCCATGCTCTCCACACAGCTCCCAGGGCTCCTCCAAAGCTGGGTGAGATGTGGCTGCACCACACTGCAGCCTCCAGGCTGGGACAGAGGGGTTTGTCCAGCTCTGGGAGCCAGCAGGGCTGTGGGAGGGGGTCAGCAGCACTTCCCAGATGTGCCTGGGCATTGCAGCAGTCAGGGGAGGGGGACTGCAGGGCAGCCAAGCCCTGGGATCAGGGAGAGCATGAGGAAGATGAGGGACTTTGAAGAAGGCTCCAACAAGCCCTTCCTGGGGTGGCTCTCAGCCCTGCAGAGCAGCTCCCCCAGCTCCTGAGTTCTAGGGCAGATTCCAGCCAGGAAAACAACAACATCCAGCTCCTCAGAAACCACAGACTTCCTTTTCTCCTCTAATCCTGCCTGGATTTCCAGGCTGAGCACCATCCAGGCGGGCAGGAAGATGGCAGCCTCGATCCCTGCACAGGGAGAGAATCCCCACAGCCACCCCCTCCACCTCCAGCTGCTGGGGAAGGCTGGTCCTCTTCAGCTGACAAATGGATGAGACATTTCATTAATAAACCCCAGCTTCTCCTCACACTTCTGATTACAATCTCTCTGTTTGGATCCCTGCTCATGTTACACGTTCGTCTCAATTATATATTCCCCTCTCCTTAAATCCCCACTTATCTCCTTTACCACGTAAATCACAGAGTGGGCTTGGGTTTGCTTGGGGTTTTTTGGTTTGTTTTTTTCCTGCCTAACTTTCCCTGCTCCAAGAGTACTTAGAAAATAAACAGGAATTTAAACTGCAGCATGTCCTGGTAGAATCTGAGCTCATCTTCCAGCAAACCCATCCAAGGAGGGTGACACTGGTCCTGCTCCTGTTCATCCTGCAGCCCCCACCGTGTCCACAAAGCACTTTTATTTATTTTTGGCCCAGCCAAATCCTTACTGGGGCACCCCTGGGAATATCTTCCCCCCACAAATCCCTTGCTCCAGCTGGAGCAGAACATGAGACACTGACCAAAGCAGCAGCACAGGGCCAGCCCAGCCTGGCTCCCCCCGCGCTGCCCCACATCCCTCTGGCAATTAAGGCAATTGCATGCATGGAAACCTAATTATATTAGGGAAGTATTTAGTAATTTTTAACTGTTGGGCTGGTGGCTCAGCTCCCTCCCCCTCCCACATTCCAGCAGCTCTGGGTAGGAGTTGCAGCACTGGATTCTCCCCCTCTCCCACCGCTGCTTTTAAGAGCGAGGAGCTGGAGCAAGGTGGTGTGATGGGCTCTCCTGGTGGCCCTGGATGAGCTGGAGAGTCTCCAGCAGTTTTCCTGCGAGGTTTGCATGGGATGGCTGGGAATGCCCAGCCCTGGCACGTGGTGGCCTCTTGATGCCACCAAGGTGCCCCAAGGTGTCCTGCCACAGCACCCCGCTGTCCCCAGGGCTCAGCCATCACACTCAACACTCCAGCCACAAAGTTTTGTGTGCTCTGGATCTGTCTCCACCCTACACTCTTGTACACAAACCTACCACCCCAAGCCCCACCAGGTACCCAAAAAAACCAGTCCCAGCAGCACCTGGGCCCTGTTTATCCACAGGAGCCCACCACAGATTGAGATCCACCACGGACTGAGTGCACCGTGGGGAGCTGAGCACCACGGAGAGCATCACGGATCATCTCCATGGGCACACCCAGCTCGCTCAGGGGCCAGCAGGACTGTGAGGCTCCCCCAGCCCAGCCCTGACCCCCCCAGTCCCCCATTCCCAGCCCTGGGAAGGCCGGCGGTGCCTTTAAGAGGCCGGAGGGGAACGTGATGGCCGCTTTTCCAAAGGCCCATTAATTTGCCAGCGTCACATGCTCCGCAGCTGCAGCCTGGCAGTGATTTATACTCCTCTGAAGTTCATCAGAGGGAAAAGTACTTCCCAGGCACAGCCTATCCCCCTTCCCTTCTCCGCTCCTCTCCCGTGCGAGCTGCCCGTGGCCAGAGCCCGGCGAAGATCCCGCGGCTCCATCCATCACCCCGAGTGTCACCCCCTGCCCTCGCCACCCAGCCCAGGCACTCCCCTGCTCCCCGGCATCTGCCAGCAAAAGAAAACTTCCTCTGCCTTCCTCGCCTCCGTGACCCACCGATGAGAAAGTCATTAATTAATAAAGGGGCAGCGCTGCTCCGGCTCCTCTGTGGCCTGCAGAGCCCCCTCCTCCCCATCATCCCCAGGCCCTGTAGCCAAAATAAACGTCAGGGAGGAGGCGGGCGTCCCCTCCTCCTGCCGTCCTCCGGGGAGGTTCAAAAGTTCAAGATTTTCACATTTCCCTAACGTTATTTCAGGAAATTGCTGGAGAAAGGAAAAGCCGGCGCTGCCGAAAAAGCGATGGGCGGGTGGATCCAATAACACACAGAATCCAGAGGCAGGGCTGGGTGTGTGCCAGGCGTGCTTCAGAGGGAGCCCCATCCCCACCCCGACGTTTGTTTTTTCGGAGCATCCTTCCACACCGCTGTCCTTCGCTGGGTTTTTCCTAAAGCAAAGCCACGGCCACTCCAAAGCAGCCCCAGAGGTGGGAAAAGCTGCCACAAGGTCCTTGGGTCACTCCCCAGAGCCAGGATGCTCAGAGCACCAGCACTCAGCAAATTCCAGCAGCTGGTTTGGGGGGTGATGCTGCTAAACTGGTTCAAAGTATCCCCCAGAACATCCCTCAGCGTAGAGAATATGGGTGCCACGTCCCGGGTCCCCAAGGAATGACAGCTCGGCCCCAGATGTGCACAGGGCTGCCCTGACGTGTGTTTGGGTTCCCTCCTTCCTTCCTCTCGAAAAAAACCCTTCCGATTTCGCATCTGCACAAAACCTCAAACGCCGCCCGAGTCGCACCTGGGTCTGCATCAAAACCCGGCTTCAACGACAGCTTTCGCTGCAGGTTCGTGGGAAAGGTTTCTACAACTACTGAAACTCCTGGCAAACCTGAATTCGGGGGTTACAATGAAACGCGAAACTCGGCCTCTTTCATGTGGTTTGGGGTTTTCTGTTGCAAAAACACTCGGCGCAGCGGCTCCGGGGCGAGAGCGCGACAGCCGAGCGCAGCGCAGCGTGTCCGCAGGAGGCAGGAATTCGGATACACCCCGGCAGAGATCCCTTTGGCAAATGATTAACAGGGATTGGGAGCCACCTCGTTGGCCTGGGGGGTGGAGCAGAGCCACCAGCACGGGGTAGAGCTCCTGGCACTGGCAGGAGCCCAAGGCAGCCTCACACCGGCGCGGATCCGACGGCTCCGTGGTCGCGGCAGAGCCTGGATGAGGAATTGCGGAATTGTGCCCCAGGAAGGTGCTGGCAGCTCCCAGTGGGAGCAAGAGGTGCCAGCCCTGGTGTTCCTAAAGGCCATCTCATCCCAGCAGGACACTGCACACTTCTCCCTGCCTGATGGCACAGAGGGGGTGGGATCTCTTCACTTCCCGGTGTTGCTTCGCTCCATCCAGGCAGTGAGGGGGTGGGATTGGTTTGCTCTGGGATTTTTTAAGTCTGAGGAGTTCTTGAGGTGTTTGAAGTCAGAGCTTCTGCTTTGAGCCCACTTTGACCGACTGGCCCCATTAATCCCAACTGGAAAGTGGTGATGGAGACAACACCTTGAAAATGAGCTGTGTGAGTATCCCAGATCACTGATTTCCTTGGAGGAACAGAAGCTCTTCCCAGGTTTCCATCCCACACAGCCTCCATTAACCCCTTGTTCTCCAACAGCTCCTCAAGGTCTGGGTGTCACCCAAGCCACCAGAGGCAGGGAAGAACCACAATGGATCAAGATCTGCATTTTGCCACCCATCCCTGAGGCTCTCCATGGCTGTGCCTCCAGGAGAAACCACATCCCAAAGGAGATGGGACACCCAGCCAGGCCAACCAGAATCCAGAGCTGATTGAGGGAGTTTATATTAATTAGAGAAATGTGTTAATACCCTGAGAAAGCCAGCAGCCCTGGAATGCTGTGCAGATACCTCCTGCTCCCCTGGAACAGCTCAGTCCCTTGTCATCCCAGCCTTCCCCATCCCTCCCTGCACTGACTTCTGCCAGGTATCAACCCCCTCACTCCCACCTCTTATTTACACCCCTGGGCCGCTTTTTCCCCTCTCTTAAACATTTTTAAGCTGCCCACCTTAAAGCACTGCTGCAAATTCCCAAGACATCCCAAATTAGGTTGATGGCTGCACAGAACCCAGGTGACACCAAGGCCAAGGAGCAGCACTGGGATGTTGGGTCACTTTGAACCCAGCCCAGGCTAGAAACGGATTAAGCTCATTCATATCCACACTATAAATAATAATAATCATAATAATGTCATTTTTGCAGCGTGGTTCTTTCAATAGGAGATGATGAATGTATTTGTAACGAGCGGTGGTAAAGATTTTCAAGCCATCTAATTAGGCAGCCGTTTCCTTTCCAGACATGCCCAAGTCCCTTTGGAAAAGGAAACGTGGCCTCCAATGCTCCCTCTCTGCTGTGGGAACCCTACCCTGTATCCTGAAGATTACCCAGAACCTCACATTCCCTGGGGGCACCGTTTGGAATCCCCAATTCCCGATATCCCGGAGCTGCCTCGCCCTGAAGGAGCACCCAGAGGGAGCTGGAATCACACAAGCTGTGCTGCCAGAGGAACCAAAAACCCCGGGGAGGTGCTGGTGTGCAGAACCATCCCACTGTGGATGGTGCCACAGAGACTCAAAGATGATGGGGACGAGAGAAGGACAATACAAGGGACAGTGCTGATGTATTTTTCCGTTCGTGCCCGGCATTCCCAGAAAACACTAACTTCATTATTGATTTCTGCTCGTTTGTCATTTTTATAACCTGGCCAGCACTTCTCCTGAGGGCTGTGACTAATTCCACTTCCCCAGGCTGGAAGGAGCGAGAGCCTTTAACTCTTTCGGGACGGGCTCTGGCAGGGCACCCACAGAAATCCCAAATTCTCAGGACTTCATCCGTGGCAATGGGGACACCTGCCCTCCCCAGCTGAGCCACCAGCCTGGGAAAACCCCCAGAGCTGGGAATGCTGATGGAACCAGCAACTTTTCCCTCCTTCCAGCAGAGCCTGGGGATGGAACTCCCAGAGGAGAAGATCCATTGAGTTAAAGGCAGCAGATGCTGCTTCCGAGGGGTGGGATATGGGGAGCACCGACCACGACATCTGCAATTATGGAAAGCCAGATAAAGAAAATCAAATCTCATGCTTCAGGGCATGGGCTGATGAGCCCAAGGGTCAGGAAGGAATTTCTCTCCCCTCACACAGCAGTGCACAATTGGGTCAGTGCATTACCGGGTGCCACAAGCCTGGGATTGTTTTTCCCCCTCTCCCTTTGGAAGCCCTTGGCACAAGAGCTGTGTCTGAGGGAAACGATGCCTCTCCCATCACCCACATTCCTAAAGCTCAGAATTCCTGTTCCCAGGTGAAAGATGGCACAAGGACCTCGCTCCAGGCCACCCCTCTGCTCTGACACCACCCTGTGGTGCTCCCTGCCCCTCTCAGCCTTAATTATTTCTACCACAATCACCTAAATTAGCACAATCCCCCTGTGAGAAAAGATCCTTTTCTCCCCCAGTGTTTGAAAAACTCTGTGTACACCTCTGGTGCTATTTAAACAATGAGCAGGAATAACAGAAGCAGCAATGTTGGCTCAGGAAATAACGCACTGGAAAAGGGGATGAATGGAGAGGACAGAACAAAAAAAAAAAAAAACCCGATGGTTTTGTTCCCAGAGCTTGGGAAGTGTTTGTGGTAACAGCGGTTGCTCTCACTTCACGCCTCATCCAGCATCCTTTCCCTTCCTTGAGCAACTTCCCTGCACTAAAACTTGCTTAGCTGGGAGGATCTAACCACAGGGAAGAGGGCTCAGTTTCAAATTCAAACAAAGCCAGCAAACAAACACAAATTCGGTCTGGGACACGTGTCTATCTGCATCGGCCTCGCTAAGCCAGGCTTTGCCAAGCCACACGCTCCCTAATCCTGACAAACAGTTGTCAGCCTTTCCCCCTGCCAAGCAGCTCTTCAGCAGCGATTCCCTGTCACCCAGGGTGGCATTTCCCAGCGTGATCTGCACTGGTCACACTCGACACCTGCCAGAGCCAGCAGCTTTCCCCAGCCCCCCGTGAAGCCACACTTCACAAATCCTGTCAGAGCGGGGTGGCGGGGATTTCATCAAACACAGACCTGCGACTTGGTGCAGCCTGAAGTATGAAATTAATGCACCCGACTGTGACCAGCTAGCCAGCAGGGAATTTGGGGGGGGGTCTGTAGCTCCAGGTTGAGGGCTCACAGGAACCCAGGGATGAGCCCAGCACCTGCATCAGGAGCCTGAGCCCCCCCTGGCCAGCAGCACCTGCCCCACTCTGCGACCTCGCTGTCAAGCTCGTTCTGGATTTCGGTGCGAGATGAGCTGCCCCAGAAAGGTGTAAATCAGCCAGAGGGTGGGTGCTGAGCCCCAAACCCTCCCCACCCCGCTCACATCCACGGGCAGGGAGTCACGTCTGCACAGGGCAGGCTGGAAAGCTGGAATCAAAGGTATGAAACGGGACTGAAAGGGATTCGGCGTGCCCAGACCTGGCCCCTACAACCCAGACAGCCAGGCAAGACAAGGAAGCAGGAGCAGAAGGGGAGTGGGAGAAGAGTTTTCAGAGGAATTTCTGAAGGAGCCTGTGGTGGCTTGCTGTGGGAAAAGGAAAAAAAAAATATATAAAAGGAGTGAAACAAAAGGAAAAAAAGGAGAGAAAAGCAGCTGTGGAAGAGGCCGGGGCTGAGGGCTGTGTGTGGGAGCATCTCCAGGAGCACGGAGAGCATTCCCTCCCCACTGGGCAGGGCTGGACATGTGGCCAAGGCTTGGGAAAGCAAACCAAAGGAAGCAGGGGACAGTGCCAGGAGGCAGCAGAGGGGGAAGGATGGGTGCAGAACACCAGAGCCGGGGACAGGCCTGCAGCAGGGTGGAGAGGAGGGGGCTGCACTGGGAGCTGGGCTCTGTCCTCAGATTTGGTGTTCCAGTGCCCAGTGGGATCCCTTAGGTGATGGAGACACCAAACCTCACCTGCCTGCATCCACCTCCCCATCCCACAAAACTCCAGGAACGCCCCAAAGCCCCAACTCACACCAAGACAGGAAATTCTGGCCACCACGGGGACAATCCTCCCCCAAAACCATCGTGTCCCAGAGCGTGTGTGAGAGCAGAGAGAAAGAAACATCCCTTCCCCTCCAGCCCCATCCCACAGAACAGCCTGGAGCGAGCTGGGAGCATCACCCATGCTGGGAACAAAGCAGTGGTTGTGTCCTGGGCACTGGGAGAACTGGGAGTTTCTTTTTTTAAGTAGAAAGGCTTCAGGGGGTTGTTTTTTCCTATTTTTTTTTTCTTCTTTTTGTGGGTTCGGCTTTTTTCCGTGTCAACTGAAAATGTCAATGAAACCAGGACTGTTCCCAGAAAAAGGACTCACACAGATGAATTAATTTCATGTTTGGGGGGAAGCAACAATGGAAATTCTCAAACAATCCCATGTCAACAGCTGTTTTAAAAAAATAAAAAAGTTTTGTATTGAAACAATTTCTTGTTTCTGCTCCTTTGCAGTGATGTGAAATTCTGCAAAGGCTGAAATCAAACCAAACACAAAGATTTGGAACAAATCTTGAGGGAACTTCATCAAACCCATGCAACACCTTCCCAAACACCCTCAGGCTTGGGTTCCCAAGAAGGGTTTGGTTCAATAGGACAGGGATTGGATAGGGAGGAGGTGACACATCCCCATGTCCCAGCAAGGTCACCTCAGGGGCAGGAACCTGCCTCTAGGACCCCAAATCCGAGTGAGCCCAAAACATATCCTGACCCTAAAGTGACACTGGATTCCTGAGCTCCAGAACATTGAAAAAATCCCCGAAAGAGAAGGAAGAAGCAGAGGCTGAGCCACGAGCCAGGGCTGCAGCAGCGTGAGGAGGTGTCCAGGGTCAGCCTGGCAGGATTTGGCTCCGGGGCTCCACCCAGCATCCCAGGAATGATGTTTGCCTTCATTCCCCAGCACCTCTCCTCCTCCATCCCGGGTCCTGCAAGAACCCTCAGATCTGCCACTCGCCTCAATCTGCTTCAAATTACCCACAGCAACGCCGGGCCCCGAGTGGACACGGGAAGTGTCTCAAATTTATTGTGATTTTGAGCCGTCCCTAAGGCCGCACAGACACTGCTGGAATATTTCCAGACCCTCCGATGACTCTGCAAGGCAGAGAGAGGACAGGCAGCAGGAGATGAGTGGAGCCAGCTGCCTCTCTGGCCGTGCTGGGGGCATGGGAAGGGAGCACTGGGGGTCCCCGAGGTGATGCTGAGCTCGGGGCAATGTCCCCTGGGCCGTGCAGTGACCGACGGGGCCGAGCGGCCGCTGAACCCGCCCGGATCCTGCTCCTGCTCCAGCCCAGCCCAGAGGGGCTTTGGCTGGGCCAGGACCACCCTGCACGGCTGAAAGCCCCCCAAGGACAGCCCCTCGCTGTCCCCCAGCTCCCTGCACGGAGCTGGCTTTTCCCAGGGCAGGAACTGGGATGTGCCAGGGTGGCTGTGACATCCCTGCCTCTGGCATCTGATTGCAGGATCTGGTTTGGGTTGGGAGGGGACTTCAAAGTTCATCCAGTCCCACCTATTTCACAGCCAGGGAACACCTTCCACTATCCCAGGGTGCCCCAAACCCCATCCAGCCTGGCCTTGGACACCTCCAGGGATGCAGGGGCAGCCTCAGCTCCTCTGGGCACCCTATGCCCATCCTCTGGGTAAAGAATTCCTTCCTAATATCTCCTCTAAATCTCTGCTCCTTCAGCTTCGAGCCATCCCAGCCAGCACCCCTGCTGGCATCCCCACAGGCAGGCAGGCACTGAGCCTCTGCCTGCAGCCAGCCTAACGCTGTCACCCAAATTGCACCTGGGAAACTGTTACAAGAATTAATTGATCATATAAGTACAGTAATTGGAACTTGCAAAGCATAGATAATTACCTTTTATTAGTTCCTGTAGATAATCCATTATGCACTGATTAGGCCTCAGTAAGGATCTTACAGCCCTGGTTTGATTAATGGCAGATTATGGATATTAAACTCAAGCAGGAATAGATAACTCACTATTTTCTTTCTTGCCTTAGGAGTCCATCACCCTGTGAGTTATAGCCAAGAGATTTTTGAGGTGCTGGGGAAGTCAGGCATGCCTGAAATTCCCACCTGACCTCACCACATTCCCTCTCCTATGGCGGGTACCAGCTCCCAACTTTTCCCAGTGGCTCAAGATCCCCAAATCCACATTTATCCACCTGCTTCCCACTGACAGCCACGTGTCCTGCAAGGCCTGACCAAGCTCCAAACCTGGAGAAACACCTGCCACCATTTTTTACCCCAAACCTCACCCTCCCATCTCAGATGCTCTCATTTCCACGGATGCTTTGACCGATGTATTTATTTTCCACAATCCTCTGCCCAGGACACAATATCGATCTGCATTTCCTGCCTACAATGCTTGGCTGCTGCCTGAGGTCCTTCCTGCCCCACTGCCACATTCAGTGGGGCTGTCCCCACACCAAAATCCCCGTTTTTCCTGCAGGAGGAATCCTCAGTGGGACCAGCTCCAGGGTTCTGCTCCGAGGACCATCACTCCCTGTTTGCAGAGTAAGGAGCAGAGGATGGGGGCAACTGGACAAAATCTGCCTGCAGGCTACAGGAGGCTTTATTTAAGAGGAATAAATAAAAAATAAGGCTGTGATTATCTCGGGCCACCCTCCAGCTGCCACCCAGGGAGGGGGGGAGCGTTTTCCAAACGAATAAACAAACGCGAGCGGATGTGACATGCCGAGGCACGGGGACAGATCCCTCCTCTCTTCCTGGCCAGATAACCCCGTAATCAGCGTGGTGTGGGGGGACTAGGAGAGAGGAGGACAGGAGGAAAACAGCAAATATGGGAAAAGGGGAAAAAATCACCCCTTGGAGAAGCCAGGGGAGCGAGGAAGTGACGTCCAGCGCCAGCCTATTCATCCTGCAGTGCCAGGGCTGGGGATGAATGGGATTTACTGCCCATTAAAATAAAACCCTTTCTGTAGTTTATAAACAACTCCCCTGCTCGGTGGGAGGTTGGACATTTTAGTTCATTTAGCAGCAAATAATCTCTGTCACTTTTTTTTATTTTTAAGTTTATTTACACGTAAGGTTGGGCTTTTCTATCCTTTCCTCCTCCTCCTTTTCCTCTTCCTCCCTCCCTTCAGCCAGGAGCCAAAATCTTCTCCAGGCCCCGAGCTCGCTCCTCCTGTGGCCGCTGGCCAAGCCACGGAAATAATCCTGCTTATGTATCAAAAATGTTCCTTACAGGAAAAAGAAATTTATATCTGCCTAAAGCCCAGGCGTGGGTGAGGGGGGTGCCGGGGCAGCGCTGCCGGGCACAGGGGGAGGCTCAGCATAGAACTGAGCCCTGGGGGAAAGCCAGAGACATCAGCAGAGACTGCCAGGTCCCAGTGACACCCACAGGGACAGGGACAGCACGGTCAGAGCCCATTGTGCCAGGTGGGAACACAAACAGACCCTTCCCCTGGCATTACAATAACTGCGGGTCTGCCTGGAAATGCCACCCTGTGCAGGGGGACACCTTGCAGGGAGGGGAGGGTGACACAGCTCCAGTGAATCCCTGGTGGCACCTCCAGCTGCGTGTGCCTGGCCCTTTTCCAGAGGCTCAGGGAGCTGCTCCCGGCCAGAACTCCCCAGCCCCTGGCTCCACACCAAGGCTCTGCCAGCAAACTCCTCCGGCAGCAGAGGGAAAGCTGCAGGATGCTGGGGATGCTGACACCAACTGTTCCTCGAGCCTACGGACGTCCTGTCCTAAAAACAGCCCTGGGATGGCACCGTGGAGCAGCCAGAGGGTCCCTGGTGTCCTCTCCACCTCCAGCACAAGGCACAACAGCGAGGGAACGAGGCCATGTGGGAGGAACAGCACTCAGGCTTGGCCTGTAAGGATGCTCTGAGGGACTTTCACAAGGGGACGTGAACTCCCTGCCCAGCCTGGGTCAGGGATGCCCTCCTGAACCGCGTTCCCACCACGGTGCTAAGTGGCTCCTGCATCCTTCCCTGCCTCCTCTGTCACCCCTCCAGCGACTCAGCCCTGCTCCCTGATGGGCAGGAGGGATCCCTGCTCGGTTATCTCGGTCCTGAAGCACTCGAGCAGACGGCAACCGTGCGAGCCATTATATCATTCACGCACTATCAAAAGCTCACACAGTGGCACTTAATTACAGCCCCGGAAGCGCAGGCTTCCTTAATAAATCAAAGAAATAAAGTCAGAGATGATGCACTGAACAGAGGGGGTGGGGTAGGGGGGGGAATAAAGAGCTTACAGTCTCCCTCTGTGTGTCCCCTTTAGATAACAGATGCTCTCTTCTTAACCTCTCACTTCATCAGATCAGCTCCAGCTGTGTTTGGATCAAGTGCGCAGCCTGGCCCGCGTCCAGCCCGCCTGCTTCCCTGCTCCGGTGCCAGCTCCATCCCTCCGGCTCCGGGGCTGCCAGAGCCGGGGTGGCAGCAGGAGGGGAGCCCTGCCCTGTTTCATTAACCACATTCTACTCCAATCCTGCTTTCAGCCACCCAACTCCTTCCCCAGAGCATCCCTGGGAGCTCCATCAGCATCCCGAGGGTGTCCCTGGCCGGGCTCCCGGGAAGGGCAAGGGAGGGGATGTTTGTCCTTGCAGCCCCCACGCCGGGGTGACAGCAAACAGCTTCCAGAGGCTGAGCCGAGAGCTCCGCGTTGTCCCGGCCATAAATCACGGGAGAAGCCCCTCCCGGGATGCCCTCGGCTCCTGCCCCGGCGCGCACCACCCACCTCTCCCTGTTTATTTGGAAGTGTCACCTCCTCGCTCCGCTGGCGCGCAGCCGGGAGCGCTCTGATGGATGGGGATCCCACGGGACATCCCTCTGCAGCAGCAGCAGCACCTCCGGGCTGGGCTCCCCCATCCCTGGAGCCCCGGGAATGGGGATGCTCGCTGCCGGGAATGCCCCTGGAGCCCCGGGAATGGGGACGCCCGGTGCCGGGAATGCCCCCGGTGCTCTTACCCGCCTGCAAATGTGCGGTGCAGCCCAGACCTGAGCGGAGACAAAGCCGCCGAGAAATCCCGCTGCTCCTAATCCCCCCCACAAGAGCACAAAAATAATGGAGCATTATCTCATCAGGCTTTAACCCACTAATTATCCCCGGGGATGGCTTAATAAGGAAGGGACACCCACCTGGCAGAGGCGGCCTAAGCCTGTCTGCTGGCCACTTACACAACAGCGTGCTGGGCATCCTTCAGCCCGCCTGGACCAACCCATGCTGGGACAGGGAGGCAGGAACAGCCCCGTTCCCAACCTGGGGGATTGTCTGAGGGAGCCCAAACACCCACAAGACACAGCTGCTTCGCCAGAGCACAAAAAGTCACTGCCCAGAACATCCCCAGGAGCAGGCAAGTGGCTGGCTGCTCCCAAACTCCCCAAAACTGCCCCAAAATCTCAGTTCTCAGTGGAGGAAAGCACCTGCTCACAGGCTCTCCACACTATCCCCACTTCTCCAGCTCAGAGATCATCCCACATCCCCCTTGGGCACATCCCGATGTTCCAAGGGACAGTGTGAGGAGCAGGCTCTGGGATGGGTCCTGGCAGCTCAATCTGCAGGGGCTGCTCCCAACCCCCCTGCAAAACCAACATCGCCTCACCACAAGAGCCCAAATCACGAGCAGCTTCAGGAAATCTTAGCCAGGGCTCCCCACGAGCCCACGTGTCCTGCTGGGTGAAGGGAGCTGGAGTGTGAAAAGTGAGCCGGGCTGAGGGGAGCGCTTGGGTTACAGCCGGGAGCAGCCACGGCGGGGCTGGAGAGGGCTCTGACAGCTCCCGGCCGCTCCCCGGGCAGCGATATCTCCAGATCTCTTACAAATAAATATCATTGCTCATTATCTCGGCATTAAAGTTACATGCTGGGCGAGATGGGCACTGAGCTTTCTCTCACTAATCTAAAACGGATGCCAGCGCTTCCATTATTAATCTCCCAGGTCCCTGCTGCTCCATCGCTGCCAGCTCTGCCACTGCCACCCCTCAGGACAGGGGACACTGAACAGCCTCTCTGTCCACACGTGGCCTGGCAGCTTCACACTCCGGCTCCAGGGAGGGGCAAAGCTTCCTGCAGTGCCGGAGATTGCTGAGGTTTGGCTCTGCTGAGCCCATTTCCACACGGTAAGATGAGCAAGGGGCAGTGGGGACAGGGGATGGGTCCCCATCCATGTCAGCACAGCAGGGATGCACAGGAGCACCCAGGAGAGCTCTCCCCAAACCCACAGCTGCCTGCAGAGCTGCTGAGTGCGGAGCCCCAGGGAAGACCCCTGCAAGAAAAACCTCCTGGCACAAACAAAACCAGGACCAAAAACCCCCCTTGGTGGTTGTGTCCACCCCAGGAGCAGCATCCCAGTGTGCCACAGACCGGATCACGAGCTGGCAGCACGTGCCTTGCAAGGCACCGAGCGGGTTTGACGCCCACATCCTGCCCCATCCCGGGCTCCTGCTCCAGCCTGGCATGGAGCTGAGCTGCTGCAGGATGTGGCAGGGCACTGCCCTGCTGCCCACACACACCCCAGCGTGGCAGCAGCCGCTTCCTGCGACGCCAGAGGACGGTGAGTCACCGGCACGGAGCTGCACGGCTCCTGCTGGCCCCTCTGCAGCTGCAACCCAGGGCCCAGCAGCAGCGACAGGGCAGGGATGGATGGCACAGCCACGGGAGATGGGCTCGTCCCTGCTGCTGACAGCACACCTGATGCCCAGAGAGCTCAAATTGGACTGTTGAACACTGGGCTGATACAGAGGGAATGCCCCAAAGTCTCAGTGCAAGAAGTTTTCCTTCCCCTGATCACACGCAGGTGAACCAGGAGAGAAACAAGAAGCAGCTTTTCCCATTTCTCCAGGGTTAGTGCCCGAGGCATCCACCCAACACCACGAAATCACCCACCAGAGCCCCAAGTCACAGCACCCACCACCCTGACTGCTCCCTTCCCTTCATTTCTCCTTTTTAAGAGAACAATTAAACTTCAGCCCTTTCATCATTTATACCAGACCCTGACCTGGCATCCTCCTGATCCTTGCCATCACATCTCGCCAGCCCCCAGCCACGCTCCCACGGGATGAGGGTTCCTTGTGCCAAGCCCTCTCTTGCCAAGGGGGACGTTTCCTGCCTGCCCTGACGTCAGGGCAGCCGTGTCAGGGAAATGAATGTGGATTTCAACATCCTTTGCTTCATCAGCTGCTCCTTTCGACATCCCCACGGCAAACCCCCAAAAAAAGCACACCCCGTCACTCCCCCGCAATCCTCCTTCTGCTTCACTTGGCTTCAGCCAGGAGAGCGTTTGTCACCTCCAAATAAATATTTATTAAGCGAGCTGCAGGTGTCTGGGGCTTCCCACCTCCTCTGCTCTCAGCTGCGCTGACACCGGGGCTGTGCCGAGCTCCCAGATGTCAGCTGGGAGCAGCTCCGGGAGCGCTCCTGCCAAAGAGCTGCTCCAATCCCCTCACTGAGAACAGCGGGAATGCTTTGGGTAACGGAGTGGCAGCACCAGGGAATCCAGAGGATGAAGAGGTGGTGGTGGGAAGGAGCATTCCTGGGGATTTTCCTCCTGGCAGAATCATGGACAGAGTGAAGGAACACAAAGTCCAAAGGAAAAGGTCACTCCTGCAGGACTGACCCTCCCCAGCTCTGCTACTGCCAATGTGGGATAGAGACTTCCTGAGCAGCAGAGGAATGGGAGAAAAATGAGGGAAAAAGAGGAGAGAGTCCCAAGCAAACTGCCTGCAGCACAAGGGTGGCTTGGCTGTGGGAATGGAAACCTTCCCAAGCCACAGCCCTGGGCATCCCTGATCCCCAGCCAAGGGACAGCGGGAGCCACAAGAGCAGGGAAAGCAGAAACCCGAGATTTAGTGGTCCACCACAACGGGGGAGATGCTTACGCCAAGGACAGCATGTGGAAGGGTCCCTGTGCTCTCTGGGGACAGTCCAAGGCCACCACGCCGCCCCTGACGCACAAAGCAAAGGGATTTGGGCACCTCCAATGCCCTTGGGGACACCACTGGGCTCCTGTCCAGCACAGCCTCCCGCCCTGGGTGACGATAAATCCCAGATTGGGAAACGCTCAGACGCTGCCACAGACACGGGGAGCGTTGTCACAGTCTGGCCTCTCCCCCTGCATCCCCCCCGTCACCGCTGTCACCGCGGCCCCTCGCTCCCTCCCACCCCTCTCGAATTAGCAGCCATCGACCTCCTCCCCCTGCGGAGCTGACATTAATCCGGCGATGTTTGTTTAACAACAGTTCCCATTGATCTGCAGCCTGATCCTCCGAGTCAATACAGGCTCTTGCCAGGGTCTGGAGTGCAGGATCTGGCTCTGGAGTGGCCCATCAAGAGAAAGGCTGTGCAGGCTGATAGGATCAGATGCTGTCAGTGCTGCTCTGGGACCCATTAGCTTTAATTAGCTGATGATGCAGTAGAGGCCACATAAAACAATGAAGGGGATTGATCCCTGGTGTAACACTATTGACAGTGGAGCTGCATCTGGGATCAGTTTGGTGCCGGATGCATCTGTAGGGTCTATAAAACCAAGGCCTGTTTTCTTTTT
>VZTB01017345.1:241121-279963 GCA_013397245.1 Thryothorus ludovicianus
AAAAAAGCCAGGGAGCAGGGGAGCCCTCTCTGGTTAGGGCACATCTGAGCACTTCCACATCCCTCCCTGCCAAAGACCCCCCTGTGGATTGCATTAGGTCATTAGGTCATTAAGGCACTGCTTCCAGGTCACTGTCATTATCCCATTTGGAAAACAAGCCACCAGCTCTCCATGTCCTGTGCTCTGAAGGGCACATCAGTCCCTGAACCTGCGTTCTGCAAAGCCCTTTCCCTCTCCAGTGTCACCCACACCNGTGTCACCCACACCTGCAAAGCCCTTTCCCTCTCACCCACACCCGCAGCAAGGAACCAACAACCCCCTAAGAACCACAGAGGGAACCCCAAAACACCGGGAGCTCTTCCATTTTGAACTGCACTGCTGCAATCAGAGACACTGAGGTGGGAAAAGACCTGAAGATCATCCAGCTGGGCATCTCCCTGTGCCCACACCACGTGGGGATTTCTCCCGGGGGACTGAGATGCTGGCAGCCAAATGTCTTTATGCCCCAGGTACTGCCTAACAAATGAAGAAATCCCAGTGGGATGAGCCCACAGGCACTACAAGCAAGCAGAGCGCAGTGAGAGCCTCCCCAGACAGCTCCCAGAGCACTGGGGAATCACAGAGGTTTCACCTCCCACAAACTCCACCCTCGAGCCTCCAGCAGATGCAGCAGCACATCCCTGCTGAGCTACAGCTCAGGGATGCCAGTCCAGAAACAGAGCCAGGAGATGAAAACTCCCCTGAGCAGGCAGCGAGTTTTCCAAAAGGGTGCCAGGAGGATTTGAACAGGGAGCACAGGAGGACCCCAGCAGAGCTGGGGACCACAGCAGAGCATCCCTGAGCACAGGAGAGGATCCATGATCATAGGAAAGCATCCCTGATCACAGCAGAACATCCCTGACCACAGGAGAGGATCCATGATCACAGGAGAGCATCCCTGATCACAGGAGAGGATCCATGATCATAGGAAAGCATCCCTGATCACAGCAGAGCATCCCTGATCACAGGAGAGCATCCCTGATCACAGCAGAGCATCCCTGAGCACAGCAGAGCATCCCTGAGCACAGCAGAGCATCCCTGAGCACAGGAGAGCATCCCTGATCACAGCAGAGCATCCCTGAGCACAGCAGAGCATCCCTGAGCACAGGAGAGCATCCCTGAGCACAGGAGAGGATCCATATCATAAGAAAGCATCCCTGATCACAGGAAAGCATCCCTGATCACAGCAGAGCATCTCTGACCACAGGAAAGCATCCTTGATCACAGCAGAACATCCCTGACCACAGGAGAGGATCCCTGATCACAGCAGAACATCCCTGACCACAGGAAAGCATCCTTGACCACAGCAGAACATCCCTGATTCCAGAAGAGCATCCCTGATCACACCAGAGCATTCCTGACCACAGCAGAGCATCCCTGATCACAGCAGAGCATCCTTGACCACAGCAGAGCATCCCTGATCACAGCAGAGCACCCCTACAGAGGTCAATCCTTGGAGGTCCCCGAAGCCCTCTCACCCCACAGCAGCTACAAAAACTCCCTCAAAACTCTCCAAAAAGGGGAAGTAGATAGCGCTCATGCCCTCAGCCCTCTGGGGCAGGCAGTTCGAGTCCTGAGTGCAGCGCCAGGGCATGGAACACCCCGGCGGGCGAGGCACGGAGCGGGCAGGGAGGTGGGCGGGGTGCCCGGGGGCAGCACATGCCAGCCGGCCGGCCCTGCCGGCTGACACCCCGGCCTAACACTTTCCAGATGTGGCCGCAGGAAGACAGAAGCAGAGCTGTTCCCTGCTGAGGAAGCTGGAAACGCTCAGAGATAATGTGGAATTCCTGAACGGGAGCCAGCGCCGGGCCGGAGCTGGGGCGCGGGGACAGCCAGGGAGAGGCAGAGCGCCGGGGCCGACACAAAACTCCTCTCTCTTTTGTGTGTGTGTGTTTTATTTCGGGAGCTCTGCATGTAAAAGCCCTTAATTTATCCGCTGTGTGGGTTGCCGGCTGTACCCAACAAATGGAACATTTTCTCCATCCCCTTGTGAGTGTGATAAACAGCCGCTGAGCGGGGAGGGAACAGAGCCTTTTTCTTCCCCGTGATAAATACACTCCCAGCTTCTTGGCTTGCAGGTTATTATTTTTGCCTCTTCTCCAAGAGGGAGGGCTCGGCTCCCTGGCCAGGTAGCCAGCCCAGCCCCGGGCAGGAGGGCAGTGGGTGCTGCCTGCCCTGCCTGGCTCACCTTGTGACCTCTTTGCCAGCAGTGACAGGGGGTGACACAGTCCTGTGAGCACACCCCGCCACCAGGGATGTCACCCAGTCCCTGTCACACCCTGGGCAGAGATGGGCACCCATGCACTGCTGTCCCACTGCAGCTCCCTCTCCAGGGTGCTACCACTCCATGCCAGGGTGGTGGCACAGTGGCACCCACAGCGCCTTCAGGAGCACCCATTTCATGCTCAAACTCTGGATTCTGGCTGAAAGAAAATTCAGAGAGCAGAAGCCCAGGATAAGTAAACATTAATCCAAAATCAGGGGGTTTTGCCATTAGATATCTTGGACAAACAGCGCTTCCTGTGGAACTTCAACACTTTTTTCAAACCAATCTTTTCTCGGAGAGAGCAACCTCAGGATGGCTTCCAGGAACATGGGTGGGCTCTGGAGCAGACCCAAGAGAAGAACAAGCACAGGAATCAGGAGGGTCTCTTGGAGCATCACTGGGGTTCAGGTCAGCTGGAATGAAGAACGGGGCTGGCACAGGCATGGGTGGCACGGGGCAGGAACAGGGACCACAGCAGCAAAGCAGTGATGAATTCACCCCTAAACATCTCCACACTGGCAGCACATGGAAATTGGGGTACCCCAAGTAGGGGGTGATGGTTCTTCTCATTTGTAATCCAGCAGATGGGGAGCTCAGTCCATTGTTCCAGCAGCTTGGTTTATTTAATGTTTCCAAAAAAATAAAAGGGCTGTTGCTCGAGATAACGGTGGGTGCAGCACTGGGGAAACCTTGGCATTGTGGTTTTGCCATTCCTGACAGCATTCCCTGGGCATCAGTGGGAATGGGATGGCTCAAAGTCAGCTCAAGGGATGCTCTGAGATTGTCCACACAGGCAGCAGGTAAAGCTCTGGTCCAAAACTCCTCCAGTGACCCTGGGTGACAGCTGAAGGGCATCCTGTGACTCCAAGGAAACATTTCTGAGTGCTCCCCCCAGCCTGTCCTCTGGAGTGGCAGAAAGTCACAACAGAATAGGTTGAAGAAGGCAATTCTCCCCCAAAACAGTGCCTTGGTGACCAGGAATGGCTTCAGTCAGTAACACAGGAGTCTCCTGGAGAGAGGGAGCTGAGCCAGAGGGGAGACCCTGAGGAGCAGCCTGGGAACAGAGACCATCCCCTGGCCTTCCCACCTGTGCATCCAGGGATCTTTACACCAACACCTCCATGGATCCTGACCCCATCACCCCAAGGCTGAGCAGCACTCAGTGCCCAGACCTCCCCAGCTTCTCCAAATCCATATGGATTTTCCACACCAGTGACATTTTCATTTTCCTCTGGGGACAATCCACGGGGAATGGCTGCTCCTCAGCTGTGCCTCCCACCCTCCCCTTGCCAGGGCTGTGGGGAAGCCAACCACGGCAGAGGCTCCCATCGATGATATCCCAAACAGATCCCCTGGCTCCCCTTTTAACCTCTGCTAGCGAGCCAAAGTCCTTGAATCACCCACCCCAGCACACCCCCAGCTCCCTGCAGCTCTGCTGAGCCCCTCGGGAACGGCTGCCCGGCCCTGCCAGCATCCCTGGCCGTGGACAGGCAGCAGAGCTGATGCTGATGGGCATGAAGGTCAGCGGAGAGGGAAGGGCAGCTCTGCCAGCCCCGCGGGCAGCAGCGCCCGCTCCCTGCCCTGCCCTGCCCCGCCCTGGCCCTTCCCAAAGCCAGCCCGGGGGGCTGCGAGGGCACGGCTCGGATAAAATCCTTGGGAATGCGTGGCTGGGGGATCGGCAGAGGAGAGCAAAGCCACGGCTGAGCTCGCTGCCGGTGCCACCGCTCCCTCCCTGCTGTCACTGCCACCGCGAGAGCCAAAGGGGCTGGGGGGATGGCTGCTGCTCTCCCACGGCTTTCCAGGGAATGTCGGGGTCTCTGGCAAGCTCTTGGAGCAGGGGGATGATGCAGGATGCTGTGTGATTCATTCACGGTGTGATGCATGCAGCATGGGCAGTGATCTTCCAGCCAGCCACAGCTGTCCCATCCTGCATTTCCCCCTGCTCACTGCTGGGGGAAACTGAGGCACAGAGGGACTCTACCAGGGCACAACAGCCCACACTGTCCCTTCCCCCCACAGCAATCCCATCCTTGTGTGGCTGCAGCCCTCCCTCAGCAGCATGAGCTCAGCGAGAAGAGCCAGTGCTGTCCCCAGCCACTGCAGACCCCCAGAGCTGTGCCCAAGTGTCTCCTGTGCTCTCCCCCATGTTCCTGCCAGTGCCAGGCTCATGGGTGCCCCACAGCCCCCATCCCTGCCTGCCTGCCTGGCTGCACGTGTGCACACACGCGTGCAAAAAAAGCCGCCCGTAATCCCCCTTACATCTGCTGTCCCCTGCATCCACCAAACACGGAAACTCCTCAGCTCCTCACGCAGCAAAATGCGGGGTGCAGGGATTTCCACGGGGCACGACAGCTCCCCAGACCAACTCCGGGATTCCCAGCACCCGTGGAGTTTGCAAAGGTGGAAACACGATGGACGTGGCTGGATGGAGGAGAGGAAAGCCACACACCCACAGACACAGAAGGAGCCTCTGTGCAAGCAGGATGAAAATCCCAGCCTTGCTGCCCTACCCTTCCATCTCCCCACTTTTTAAGGCAGGTTCAGCTGCTTCCCTCTCTCTCTGGAAGCAAAACACAGCCCTGAGGAGAAGGACAAAGCCACCATGAGTCCCATCCCTGCTCCAACACCTCCAGCCCAGGCTGTCGCCTGTGATTTGTGGCGTTAATATTCCAGGGGAGGGGCACCAGAGGGTGACAACGGCAGGGGAGAGCCAGCTCTTGGAGGGTCATCGCTGAAGGCAAAGCAGTAACACTGATGGATCCCGGGACCTGGGTGGCAGAGGGTGGAGGAGGAGGAAGGGAGAGAAAAAATCGAGGAAGGGTGGCTAAAAGCACAAACACAAAACTGCCTTTCCACGAGCTCGGGAATCCCTGATGCTCAGGGATGGAGCATCAGCACCTCAGAGAGGGACGGGGATGGCAGGAGAGCACCGGGATGAGGCGCAGGCCTGGCTGCTCCCGGAGGAGAGGGAGCATTTCCCTGACCAGAGCTGATCCAAGCACAGGCATCACCTGCCAAGCCTGTCCTGGCTGCCCCACTGCCCCCACCCCGCTAATGCCCCGCCAGCCCGGCCTCAGCCGAGCCGCCTCGACAGCCGGAGCCCTTTTTTTTTTTTAAGACCTGCAACCCTTGAGAGGCTTAAGGACAAGAATATCTCGATTATCCCTGCCCGCAGCTTAAAGGCCGGGAATTACCGGCGGGGGCACCCAGCACCCCTCGGTGGCATCCCCCTGCTGCCGGCCCTGTGCTCCTGCTTCCAGGGGATGACAAATCTCCACAAAACCCCCCCAGTAATCACCACCTCGTCCCTTCCCTGGCGCTTTTCACACCTCCCATCAGCAGCCAGGCATGTGCGCCTGGCAGCGAGCCACAGCCCGGCCCGCCGCCGAGCAGAGACGGGAACATTTTGCTGGGAAAAGGGCAATTTAATTATCCTGTTCTTTCTGTTTCATGACAACACGGGGAACACGCTGCTCAGACACGGGAAGTGCCATGCGGGCAAACAGCAATCCCGCCCGGAGAATGGCTCCTGGATTCCCGCGGGTGAAGGAGAGCACGGGAATGAAGGGGTTAAAAGCCCCGCAAACCTCCAGGTTTTTTTTTGAGAGTCCAAAGAAACGGGGAAAAATGTTTTTGTTGTCCAGCTGCAACGATTTTTCTGAGCTCAAAGCGAGCTCTGGGGGCTGTTTGGCCACACCAGTCTGTTTCTTGCAGGGGAAAAATGGTATTTTGAAGGGGAAGGTGGAGCAGAAGAGGTATTAAAAATACTGCAGCCCCCTGCGGGGAGATCAAACTTCACTGAATTCAGCCAGACTTCACAAAGCACGCCTGACCTTCCGAAGCACCGCTTAGCAGAAAATTTACTACTAAAATATATTAAATAATAGAAAATATACTCAAAACTCAGCCTTAGCCATGGGCGAGGGGTGAAGGCAGGAGTCTGTCCCGGTGGGGCGGGCTGTAGCTGGGACCATGCAGAGCTGGCCCTGTTCTGTCCCCCGTGGGACAGAGAATGGTGCCAGGAGCAGCTCCTGTCCCATGGCGTGGGCAGGAGAATCCCGGGATCCTGGCTGGGCTGGGTGAGGAGCAGCACGTGTGCCCGGTGGTGTTTGTTGTGACAGCGGCTCCATTAGCACCCAGGAGCCAAGCTGCCTTCCCAAGGACACGGCACAGACACTCTAATTAGTGCTTTAACCCTAATTAGT
The DNA here is from genome assembly GCA_013397245.1 of Thryothorus ludovicianus. Taxonomy (NCBI): domain Eukaryota; kingdom Metazoa; phylum Chordata; class Aves; order Passeriformes; family Certhiidae; genus Thryothorus; species Thryothorus ludovicianus. Next base: position 247,632 of record VZTB01017345.1, read on the forward strand.
ACGTTAATGAAACTCGTGGGCTGGGAGGGAGCAGGTGGGAGAGGATGGAGGGGGAGCTGCTGTGTCCCCAGGCTGAGCCAGGTCTGTCCCAGCTCCCCAAGTGCCCCTGCCACGAGAGCTGCAGGGACAGCAAAACCAGTGGGAGAAGGAATAAAGGGACTTCTCAGGTAGGGAAGTCAGGAAAGGACAAACAAGTTGGTGTAGGGCACACCAGTGTGCCAGCTCAATCCCAAGAGCCACCCAGGAGCCTGGCACTGGGAAGTTCCCACGCCCCAGTGAAACTCTGGTGAAAATCCCAGCAATGAGCTGGCATGTCCTGGGCACAGGAAAACTGCCTGGCAGCCTGGCTCACAAACAGGTGACAAACAGCGAGCTCTCTGCCCACCCAGGAGTGGCATTGCCACTGGCAGTGGCATTTTGGGGACACCAGCCAACAGGCTGTGCCACAGAGCCACGGTAAGTGGGGAAACCCAGGAGCTTCCCTCCAGGGCTCCCTTAAAAATCAATTTGCACTCTCACGGGTCCTCTGGTCTAATCTTCTCTCCCTTTCCCCCCCCTCCAGGAGCAGAAGGCTCAGAGGCTGCCATCCCTGCAGGTCAGACAGCAGAGCCACTTGGGCAGTACCCGATGTGACAGAGGACACCCCGTGGCCAACGCCTGACACCAGGCTGGGTGACAAAAGGCATTTCTCTGCTCGGAGAAATCTGTCCCCCCACGCCTGCTGGGGAGCAGCCAGAGCTCTGCTTCTCACAGGACCAACCAGCCGTGCATGAGCAGCTCCATCCATCCTCTCCTCTCCTCCTGCTGCCGGGGAAGGAAGGGTTAAGCTGCCCTTGCACTGCCCCGGCCCCAGGCAGCCACGGGAGCCAGGGACAGGTCAGGCCCTGGTGCCTGAAGGCCTGGGCACAGCTCATGATAACCAGCTCTGATGGATGCTGGAACAGCTCTGATGGATGCTCAGGACAGCCACAGCAGGGAATGCCCCGCCTGGGCACACCTGCCCTCGCTGTGACAGTGGGGGACAGCCCCTGTGACCACCAGCTGACCCCTCCCGAGCTGGCTCGGGGTCAGAGTGACCCCACACCTGAGCTGGTGGCCAGGGACGCTGGCAGTGCAGCTCCACCTGCTCCCTGCCCTGCATCCACGGCATCATTCCCTGGCCTCCCCACGGCTCCGGCGTCATCGGGGCCACCCCCACGCACAGGCTGGAGCAAAACCACTCCAAAATGCACCTCCCACCCCTCCACCTCCTCTCCCTCAGCGTTTGCAGATGGGCTTTACTCATCCCCCAGCCCGGAGCTGGCTCCAGCTCTGCTGTACAACCGGGGCCACGCTCGTCCCTGGGAGTGCCTGGATGGGAAATGAGCAACAGGAGTCCAGACTTCAAGGCTGGCGGCTTTAGATGTCATTTGGGTTGCTTTTTTTCTTAATCAGATCCATTGTCAACCCACAAAAATGTGCCTCTGACACCCTGGGGATGCGTATTCCTGACGCTGCCTCGGGAGCAGCAGAAATGCAGATGATTCAGCTCCAAAATTATCAGCAGTGGGATGCAAGCCTCCAAGCAGATCCCTGGCTATTCCTGGGCAAAAGCTCAAAGCCGCCCTTGCATCTCTCTCCTCCTTCTGAAATCAGAGCAGAGAATGTAATTCCATATTCCCTTCTTTTTCGCTGTGAATACATTCCGGTCCCTCCCAGCCCTGCAGGAAAAGAAGGGAGCCGGAGCTCCAGGGCCAGCTACCCCTCTCTGGCTTTGCTGGCTGGCATCCCTGAGCACCAGCAGTGCCAGGAAGGGCAAACACGACCCCAAACACGACCCCGTTGGCCTTTCCCATCTGCCAGGAGGGTTTGTCCCGACTCCTGCTGGGCTCGGGCGACGGCGCGGTGCTGCCGCTGCTATTTTCTCCTTGTTTTCCTAGACATTGACACTTCCTCCCTGCACCCACAGGACGGTTTCCAGGCTTCAATTCTCTTCCCTATGGCAACAAAAACCCAGCCAGGAAACCTCAACCCACTCGCTCAACTCTGTGGCAGGGCAGGGAGGTGGGGGAAGCTCCAGCCCCTTTGGACTGGTCACTCCAGCTCGACACAAAACTACTCGAAAGCAAAACTTTGGTGACAATTACAAAGAAAACTCTCTACAGGTGCTTCCAGGGAAGCAGGGGAGAAGGATGGGATTTGCAGAAATCCCCGTTGCACACCCACCCCCAGCCCAGATGCTCTCAGATGCTGGGCTGGAGCTCTGGATTGATCCAGCCTGCAGCTCCCCTGCTCCAGCAGCATCCCAGGGATGCTGCTCCATGCACACACCGCCCCTAAAATACCCAAAGTGCTCGTCAGGGAAAGGCCAGAGCAGGGAGTGGGTGTTGAAGAGGAAACAGGGAGGAAGGATGAGAGCAAACAAATCATATCAACTCAGATCAGAGCAGGCCACGGAAATGATTACGCTTAAGCTTTTCACGCCTGGTTAATTTTTTTATTATTCACACAAATTCCTGTTTTTGTTTTGCCTCCTTGAAGGAAGAAGCAGAGGGGAGAGAGCTCCTCCAGCAACTCCAGATAATAACCACTGGGAAAAAAGGCTTCCTGATCCAACAATGGGAGACAATTAGCACGAGCTGAGGTACAGGAGCATCTTTAACCTGCCCTGCCTTGTAAAACAAAACCAGAAACACTTTGTGGGGAAAAGGGTTGAAATTGGGGATTTATTTGGGGTGGGAAGGCCAAACACCCCAGCACTGCATCGCACACTTTGCTGCCACACAAAAGATGCTTTGGGATCTCCGGGGAAAACTGGGCCAGGGATGGGATCCAAGGATGCCCAGTGAGTCTGAGCAGTGAGGACACCCTGCAGCAAGCAGGGCGTGACCCCGAGGTGGCCGCTGGGCTCACAGCCCCACTCCCATCTCTATTTTCAGTTGTGTCTCTGCTCAGCACTTTTGGCGCTTTTGCTTTTTCCCGGCGCTCCCGCAGAGCCACCCACCAGCCTTGGAAGGATTTTCTCCCTCCAGGACAATTCCTCGAGGCCAAGAGAGGGAGGAAGCCCTCCCAAACCCACCGAGCAGCAGCTGAGATGCTCCTCCAGCTGCTCAGCCCGAGGAGGAGCAGCCTCTCCCCCTCTCCAGCCGCTGCTCCTTTAACTGCACCGGGAGAAAACACCCGCGCCGCAAATCCAACTGTGCGTCATTCAGCTCTCATTTTGATTGTTAAAAATTCATTAATGAGAGCAGATTGGTATTATATCGCTGCCTTAATTAAAGAGGGCTACGGAACAGCATTTTAAATAGCAATGTCATTTTCTAATTGACACAGCTACATTATAAAGAAAAATACTTAAACAGAACTTGAAACCGAGCCGGTTTCTTCTGATGGCAGAGCTCATTTTGGCTTCAATTTTTAATCTGCTCGTAAAATATTTACGGGCAAGGGAAGGGATAATGTTTCTCCAGGTGTACAGTTCCCCTCCTCCGGCCCAGGCCCCCGGGAGGCTGGCAAGGGAGGAAGGCTCCAGCATCCAGGGAAGCTGCTCCTCCATCCTCCTCAGGCAGGATCCCATGGCTGCATCCCTTCCTAAGCCCCAGGAGATTGGGAGACCCCAAGCCCTGCTCCACTTGCACCCCTGCAGTTAAATCCCACTGGAGTTGAGTGGAAAACGTGCTTTTTCTTTTTTTGCTGCTTTTCCTAGGCTGAGCATTTCTTCCCCACCAAGGGCAGAGGGATGACAGGGATGAGCATATCTGTGCCTGAGGCGGGTTCCAGAACCTGCTGGGTCCTTGTGGGCCTGCTGGGGAGGCACAGGAATGTGGGATGAGGATGCAGGACAGCTCAGGCCAAAAGCATCCCGTGTCAGGCCACGCTCAGACACCGGATCTCCCCCTCTCACACGCAGACACTCAACACCATCCTCTCCTTTTTAATGTGCTTCAAACACAAACTTCCCACGGCCAGCAGCTAATTCCACGCATTTAAGAGCACGGATTCCTCCCGCTTTCCTTTTAGGAAAAAAAATCTGGTCGCCACTTCGAGCAAATCAGGGGAAGAAATCAACTCCTCACGCCTGGATGCGAATTCCTTTGCAAGGCAGCGCGTCCCCGCTCTCCCCACCCCGCACGCAGCAGTCTGGGAAAAGCTCACGGCAGCAGGAGATTTTTCCACCAGCATTAGTGGAAATTAGTGGCATTAGTCCACGCCTGCGTTTGGCCGGGCAGCCGGGGTGAGCTCATCACAGAGCAGAGCCGCCGAGCCCATTGAAAGCGGGAGCACCGCGCTCAGAACAAGCACGAGGGCAGGGTGAGCCAGAGGACAGGTTGCTCAGAGGCTTAAACTCTGGATCTAAACTCTCACCAGCGTTCCAGATGACCTTCCAGATCCTGCAGGCACCCTACGCCCTGCCTCAGTTTCCCTTCTCGCCCGCTCGCTTTTTCCAGGCACTTCCACAGCGTCCCCAGCCTGAGGGGTGCAGGGATTTTGGGGGGATGCTCCAGCCAGCCCCAGGGGTTTGGAGCATCCCTCACCCTCTGCCTGTTCATAACAACTCCCAAAAGCAAAAACACCAGCAGCCCACAGGGTGGCTTGGCACGGTTGTGCTGTTTTTCCAAGATCTGGAAAACCAACAGGAGGGGAAACATCAACTTAGTTCCTCGTTCTCTGAGGGAGAGCTGCTCACCTCCACAGCCCATGGGAAGCAAAGAACAGGAGCTGGCACCATACAGGATGAGCCTAGGGAGCTGCTGGAGTGTCCAGACCAATCCCTTCCCCATCCACGGCTCCCTCTGCCACCATCCTTCCCCTCCTGAGGGTGAGGCTGTCCAGCTGGCTCGTGGAGGATCTGGCCAGGCTGTTTAATCAGGGAGAGTGATTCGGCCGTAATTTCTTCTGATAAAGTATTACAGATGCTGCATTTCGAGCCATCTGGCAGCAGCCCACGTTTCCTGCCTCTGCTTCTCGGGAGGAGAGGGGAGAGAGGGATCAAAAATTAAAGGCAGGACGGCAGGGAGGGCTGTACCCGGATAGGAAGGGGAGCAGGGAAGGAATTCCCAACTCCCATTCCTCCCCAAATCACACTGCCCACCCCACAGGTGCTGCTCAGCAAAGGATGGGACAAGTGATGAGCACATCAAAGTCTCTGGGAAAAGCTGAGCAAGCAGGGCTGGAGCTGCTAAAAGCCAGGGCAGGGACAGAGCCCTCAGACCATCCTCCTCAGCTGGAAAACCCTCCTGGAATGGTGAAACCCCCTTCTCCCTGCCTGCCCCGTACTTCAACCCCAGCACAGGTCCCCAAACCCTTAACTCCGGTCACGGCGTCGCGAAAATCACCCGCAGCCGCGCTCATCCGAGCGAGGCAAGCCCAAAACCAAACAGATCTGAGTCCATCGAGCCTCAGAGCAGCGAGTAATTTACCCTGAGCCGAGCAATCCGGCGGCGCAGGGGGAGGCTCTGCAAACAACGAGGCAGCTCCTTCGGATTTAGCCGAGCTCGGAGCAGAACCGCATTAAAAATAACTGAAGGGAAGGGCTCGCACTTCATTACTCTCGACAGAACTGGGTCTTGGTCACGCCAAGGACCTGCTGGGGAGCCCTCACAGCCCTGCCTTGCACTGCTCAGGGGTGAGGCCAAAGTGGTTGGAGCAGGGGGCTTTAACTCCTGCCTTCCCCTCACCTGCTGCTGCAGGATGCACAAGCCCGGCATTCCCTGCATCCCTGCATCCCTGCATCCCTGCATCCCTGCATCCCAGAGAGATGGGCACACTGCTCCAGCAGCACACACAGGCTGCAGAGGTCAAAAACACGGGAGATGCCTTGGCAGAGGGCCCCTGGGGTGTGTGGGATCAAAGCCCTGAAGTTTCTTTGCGAGCCACAGAGAGTTAAAGGCTGGCCAAGGCCCCGCAGCACAAGCTTTATGCATATGTAGCCAACGTAATACAATTATACATTAATCNCCTGCATCCCTGCATCCCTGCATCCCTGCATCCCTGCATCCCAGAGAGATGGGCACACTGCTCCAGCAGCACACACAGGCTGCAGAGGTCAAAAACACGGGAGATGCCTTGGCAGAGGGCCCCTGGGGTGTGTGGGATCAAAGCCCTGAAGTTTCTTTGCGAGCCACAGAGAGTTAAAGGCTGGCCAAGGCCCCGCAGCACGAGCTTTATGCATATGTAGCCAACGTAATACAATTATACATTAATCTATAACTAACAGCCACGGTAATACAACATTACAGTAGGTAGATTATCCCATCTCCTGTCATTTATTATTGTTATTTGTAATCCATTAGTGTCCAGGGCTGGACTGGGGTCAGAGTGCAGTGTCCTGGCACGCTTTTACCCGCCCTGGAAGGAGCAGGAGGATGGAAGACCCTCCTGATCTGGGGCCAACAGGAGGGCAGTAGTGAGTCCTGGGCAGGGATCTGCCTCCTTCTTGGCACCAGGACAGCTTCCAGGGCTTGGCTTCCCCATGGGATACACCCACCAACGCTGGATAAAGCCACCAAGGCATTGCCCACCATTCCCTGTCCCAAAATTCTAGGGCCAAATGGGATGATTCCAGCAGGAATCTGGAAGCCCAAGGCCCAGACCACCACCACACCACCACCATGGAACCATCCCAGTTGCCTTTGAGGAGAGGGAACAAAGCCCAACTGGTTCCACACTGCCACCAATCAATCTTGATCGACACCACCCTCCGGAGCAAGCCATCCACCCCAAGTCAATTAACATTTTTATTAAATCACACAGGAAAATCAGGAGCGCTATTACTTCACTTCGATTCAACAGGAGTTCTGTGTTCCCCCACCATTCACCATGTGGGAAAACATCCCAACATCTCCAGTTTAACCATTTCTTCTCACACTCCCCACCCCAAAGCAGCCTCTGCATAGCCTGGAACCAAATCAGGCTGGTCTTAATGGGAGGGAAACCAAATCCCTCGAGGGAAACTGTGACAGCTGGAGATGGGAAGGAGGGAAGGAGGACTGGGTGCATTCCTGGACACCCAGTGAGTGCCACAGGCAGCACCAGTGATCCAGAGCCTGGAAGGACCCCCTGTGACACCTGTGTCACTGGTGTCACCAGCACAGCCCCTGCACGGAGCTGGATCTGGCTCAGGAAGTTCCCTGGGAGGGGAAGGCAGATCCATCTGCAGCTGAGGGATCAACGCACATCTCTGCCCCTNCAATGCACATTTCTGCCCCTCCTCACACCCATCCCATCCCATCCCATCCCATCGTATCCCCCCCACTGCTGCAACACAGGCAGCTAAATTCAAATTCAGCCTTTTATTTATGGTTCCCACATGATGCAAAAGGATCTGCAGGAGAGCAGGGAAGGAATCTCTGGAGAAGGGAGAAAACCCAGCGTGTGCACAGGCCAGAGCAAAGGGATTTCCCTGTGAATCCTGTGGCTGTTCAGTGGGCTAAAACAAGAGGAAGGGTCTCCTGACACTGTCTGAATTAATATTTGCTTGAAGGGAGAGCCCAAAAGCTCCCACTGGGATCACAACTCCGTCCTGCTGGGGACTGGGATGGAGAGTGCTCGCTCAGAAGAGCACTTAATGTGTCTGGGTCAGAAAATTATTTCCCAAGGATGAATGCTCCTATGATGGAATATTTCCCAAGGATGAATGCTGATTCTTTTCAAAGTCTGATCAATTTGGGCCATATTTCCTGTGGAAGGAGCAAGAGGAAGGAGGGGAATTTCCATCTTGCAATTAAATTCCAAAAATCCTGCCTTTTTCTCCCAAAGCAGCACAAAAGCAGGGTTTGAAATCTCTGCGCTTCCTGCCAGCGGGGAAGACTCCAAGTTTCAACCACGCTCTCTGCAATTCAATGACTGTGTCCCAGGCAAGGGCTGAAATCCCAAAATCCGAGCTGATTGTGCTCAGGGATGCTCGAGGCACAGAGATACCATGGCACAGGGATGGTCATGGCACAGATGTCATGGCACAGGGATGTCACAGCACAGGGATGTCACAGCACAGGGATGCTCTGAGCCAGCAGAGACCTTTGGGATTATTCTGCTGCCATTCCCAATCCCAGCAGGGCCCTTTGGGATCTCCCTGCTGCCATATCCCAATCCCAGCACAGCCCTTTGGGATCTCTCTGCTGCCATTCCCCAATCCCAGCAGAACCCTTTGGGATCTCTCTGCTGCCATTCCCTAATCCCAGCACAGCCCTTTGGGATCTCTCTGCTGCCATATCCCAATCCCAGCAGGGCCCTTTGGGATCTCTCTGCTGCCATTCCCAATCCCAGCAGGGCCCTTTGGGATCTCTCTGCTGCCATTCCCCAATCCCAGCAGAACCCTTTGGGATCTCTCTGCTGCCATTCCCCAATCCCAGCAGGGCCCTTTAGGATCTCTCTGCTGCCAATCCCCAATCCCCTTTCCCCCTCTCTGGGCGTTCCCCCCATCACCTCTGCAGGATCTGCTGGCTCAGCACTGCAGTGCCTGCCCCCACCCCACTGCTGATGGAGCAGCCACGAGCAGGGGGAGGCAGGAGGGGGAATCCCCTCTCCAGAGCCCTGCTGAGCATCCCCCTCCCCTCCGCGGCTCTCCTCCTCGGGGGGCAGCCACGATGCAACTTCGGATTTCCCAGGCTGCCTGCAAAGGGCCTTTCTGGCATTCCTGCCGTGCCTGCAGCGCTTCTGAAGTCCTGTTTTTCCACTCCAGCAGCCCCCCCTTCCTTGTTTTCCTTCTCCGGCTGCTGACCCAGATTTCATAATGAATGAATCCATGCAGCGCTCTTCAGACTTTAATTATTTTTTTTTTTCTTCCTCACTTTTTCTCATCATACATTATGCATCAATAATAAAAAAAAAAAAAAAAAAGAAAAAAATTCCACCGAGAAACCAACGCACCCCAGCACAATTAATTTAAGGCTGAATGGTTCACTCCTATCACTAAGCACAAATGGGCCTGGAAATTGCAGCGCTGATTTTGGACCTCGTGCTAATGTCAGAATAAAAACAAACAGGTTTTAGGAGGCTGCGGTGCCTCAGACAGCAATGCCAACTCACGGATTTCTCCAGAAAAGAACCAAGAACTTAAAAAACGACCACAGAAGTTGGGGGGTTAGGGTATTTTCAGTGAGAACTTGCAATGTAGCTGCTGCTGCTTCTTCCCCTGCTCCTGACCTCAAGTGAGAACTGCATGGTTGGGGCAGGAGGGCAGGGGGAACCAGGAGGGACAGGGGATCAGGAGGGACAGGGGAACAGGAGGGACAAGGGAACAGGAGGGACAGGGGAACAGGAGGGCAGTGGGAATCAGGAGGGACAGGGGAACAGGAGGGACAAGGGATCAGGAGGGACAAGGGATCAGGAGGGACAGGGGACCAGGAGGGCAGTGGGAATCAGGAGGGACAGGGGAACAGGAGGGCAATGGGATGCAGGAGGGCAATGGGATGAAGGAAGGCAGTGGGAACCAAGAGGGATAGGGGATCAAGAGGGCAATGGGAATAAGGAGGGACAGGGGAACCAAGAGGGCAATGGGAACCAGGAGAGCAATGGAATGAAGGAAGCCAATGGGAACCAAGAGGGACAGGGCATCAGGAGGGACAGGGCATCAGGAGGGCAGTGGGAATTAGGAGGACAGTGGGATGAAGGAGAGGAAAGAGATGAAGGATGGCAGTGGGATGCAGGAGGGCAAGGGGATGCTGAAGGGGAATGGGATGCAGGAGGGCAGTGGGACCCAGGATGGAAAAGGGACACAGGATGGCAGTGGCATGAAGGATGGCAAAGGGACACAGGAGGGCAGTGGGACACAGATGACAATGGGATACAGGAGGGCAGTGGGATGAAGGATGGCAGTGGAACACAGATGGCAGTGGGACACAGGAGGGCAGTGGGATGAAGAAGGGACACAGGAGAGCAGTGGGACACAGGAAGGCAGGGATGNGGAGGGATAGGGCATCAGGAGGGACAGGGGAACAGGAGGGCAGTGGGACACAGGAAGGCAGGGATGAAGGAGGGCAGTGGGATGAAGGAGGGCAGTGGGACACAGATGACAATGGGATCAGGATGGCAGTGGGACACAGGATGGCAGTGGGACACAGGGGGCAGTGGGATGAAGGATCCCCACGCTGCAGGAAGGCCCCACAGCTGTGGGGATGCTCCTGCCCTGCAGACATGGAGCTGATTCACACCCCAGTACCACAAGAGCTGATTCCTGCCACAAACACAGCGACCCCCTCTCGGCACAGAGGTCCCAGCAGAGGAGGCACTAAACCACAAACCTAATTCCTGCCCTCCTCCCTGCTCCTCACGCCTGCTGCCAGAGGAAAGCAGGATTTCCCTGAGCCTCCTCTCTGCTCTTGGCTGTTCCTGCTGGCCCAGACGACCAGCAGCTGCTCAGGGGACCAGGAGCTGGAAATGACACCAGTGGCTGGCCCACTGGATCAGTGGAAAACCGAGAGGGTGACACGAAACAGGCCCTGCTGGAGCACAGAGCAGGGCAGTCACAGCACCAGCAGGACCAAAGGAAGATCCCATGGGATGCCACCTGGAGTTTGGGTGACACCGGGTGAGGGAGCACCCCACTTAGAGCTGGGGCAATGGGGTGGCAAAAGCAAAGTTTGCCCATTCCCCAGGACTGCAGGGGATTTGGTGGAAACCTCCCAGCTCACAACCAGCACGGTGACGTGGCTTTTCCCAAGGGAGAAAATTTTAATCCCTCCCAGGCCTCAGGGAAGTCCCTGAGCCAACCCTCCCTCGGGGTGGGCTTAGGGAAACACCACAGGCTCAGGGGCTCTGCCAGCTGTGCCCACACCTCTCCCTTCCAGGCAGGGCCAGAAACACATCCCTGGCTAAAAACCAACTCTGGACCAGTTGTGACCTTTCCAGCTGAAATCCCAGCCCTGCCACAGGCACAGGCAGAGCTGTCCTGATTTATGGGTGGTCAGGATCTGCCCCATCCATGTGCCAGGCTCTCCCTGCTGCCCTGCCTACGCAGAAAAAAAAAACAACAAAAAACAAACCAACACAGGCAAACACAAAAGGCCCTAATTTGATCGTATTCCTCTGAACTAAAAGCACCTTTGACCTGAATTTCCACGGAGGGTTGGAATTCACCCTCGGCTGGCAGTGGATTAGGGGAGAACAGAGTGTGCACAGAGAGCTCCAGGATCCTGCAGCCAGCCAGCCCCGGGGCTCTGCCTCCCTTCCCAGCACAGGGGAAGGAGGGCAGGAACCCCCAGCCCGCCCTACTCTGGCCTAGAAGTATCTCAATTTATGTAAAGTGGAGCTAATTTCACATTATCATATGATATTAGAGCAGCCTACCTCTCTCCTGCAGCCCATGTGCAAAATCCGCGAGCGGAGCTATGAGGAGCATATGGAAAAACATCTCCAAGCACAAACATCCACCTACAGCGTGAGCTGTCGAAAGCCACAGAGCCATCCAAGAGAGGGGGATCACAAAAGAGGTTTCAAGCAAAAGCAAACAGTCTTGTGTATGTTTTTTTCCTCTCCCAAAAACACGCAGAGATTGAAGCTTTCCCTAAACACATGCCTCGCGTTTTTGCTCCTGCTGGCAGTTTAAAGGCTGGTTTTGTTATCAAGGTAACAGCCAGAATTATTCCTGCTCTGTCATTAGGAGCAGGTTTCCATCCCCTCCAAGCCAGCCAGGCTGCCAGAGGTGAGGAGAGGCTCTGACAGAGGCAGCAGAGTTTGGTGGGTGCTCGGGGAGAGTTGACCACAAGCTGCCCCTGCATCATCTGACTTTGTCAACACCTTTGCAAGAAATTTCCTGGAGAGGAGGGAGAAAGGAGATTACAAAGTGCTGACAAGCTCACGGGATGTTCTTGAGATGCCCCACAAGCTGAAAAGCTCCTCTAGGGGCTGGGATCCCATGGCACAGTCCCTGCTGGGCTGTGGGGACGGGACCATCAGGTCACACTGGACTGAGTCACCTGAACCTACCCGTTCTCATCAATCATTCTGGCATGAGGAACAAGTAATCCTCAGGGAAAGCTGTTTTTGGAAGCTGCTGAATTGTTCTTGGCACTGATTGGGAGAGCTTCGATTCTCTAGAAAATCCCAAGCATTTTAAGGATATTTGCTCACAGGATGACGAGTCCCACCACGAAATTGGGATCTGGACTCTGTGTCCCCCCATCCCAGGGACACCTCCCCTCTGCCCTTGTCATGTCCATGGGGAAGGACACTGAGAGCAGCCAGGGCCACCTGCACGGGGTGACACAGCCATGGGGGCTGTGGACACAGGACCAACCTTGCCTGGCCAGGAACTCCATCAGGAGCTGGACCAGCCCTGAGCCACCAGGGTGGGATGAGCAGCCATGCCCACCACCCTGTGGGTCCCCAGCCTGCTGCCATCAGACCAGGAGGTTGATCCTCACCTTGTGCCCACACCTCTCTGCTGTGCCCTCTCCAGGTGCCATCAGACCAAGGGGTTAATCCTCACTTTGCCCTGTCCCTGTGCTAGCCAGGAGCAGCTCCAACCACCTCCCAGAATGTTGATTTTGGCTGTGGGCAGCCACATCTCTACCTTGGGGCTACCTCACAGCCTGTTTTTCCTTGGCCCAGGGAAAAACGCCTAATTATTGCCTTTTTTTTTTTTTTTTTGCCTCTCCTTTCTTCTATTTTAAGATCACAGGCCTAAAATTAGATCTGCTCGCACAATGGGGCTCTGAGATTTAATCCCTTCCCCAAAAGCTGACAAAATAAGCAGACATTTGAGTCATTTCTCCAAACTCCTCGGCCGCCAAATGAAGTAAATAAACAAACAAACAGAAAGTGCACGGGGGCCAAACCACTCTGTCCAGAGGGATTTAAAAATAGCTGCACCTGCACCAAACCACCTCGTGCTCCTGCAGGGCTCCTCTCCCTCTGCTGTGGGTACCACACACGCTGCTCAGATGCTGCTGCAGCTCCTGGGGAGCTCGGGGAAGAGCCAGCAGACACAAGACTGTGCCAGCGTGGGTGGTGGCTCCCAGGAACATCGTGGCTTCGGCTGCCTCCCCCTAAAACGCTCACGGGGACAGCGAGACGCTCAGGTTCCAAAGTCTGTGGGTGCAGAGAGCTCACACGGAAAAACAGAGAGGGATTTAGGGTGGGATGTGATGCTGCAGCCCCTGGTGAATGTTCAGGGGCAGAATTGGCCCTGGCTGGAGTCACAGCCCCGGGGTCAGCACACCTGGAGCACACCTCAGCCTGCCAGGTGGGGCAGTGGCACCGACCACGCTCACAGCAAAACCATGAGTTAATATCTGCTGAGTGCCCTGGAGTTAATTAATTGCCATTAACTCATTAGCCAGATTTCGACCTCCTAAGCCCAGCTCTCTGCTGGGCAGGGGCTGGTGCACTCAATGTGCCCAGTGCCCAGCTGGGTGCCCCAGTGCCCCTCGGGGTGCTCCTGCACGGCTCCACGAGGCCATGCAGCCGTGCCAACCCTGCCCACCCTCCCAGGGGTGGCTTTGGGGGTGTCCCTGCGGGGACAGGGCCACCACACCGAGCGTCACTGCCCGGCCGTGCGTGCGGGAGCTGCACTGGGAGCCGCGGGAGCAAATTCCCATCTGGCACTGGATTACCTGCCATATGCTTCCCAGGGGAATGTGTCTGCCTGCAGCTCGGCACGAGGGGGGTGCCCACCTTCCTCTGTGCCCCAGCCCTCCCTGCTCACCCTCACCCGAAAGCAGCAGGGTGAAAATCTGACAATTTTACACCCGTGTCCCCTCCCTGTGTGCACAGCCCCTCCCCAGGAAGGGATGTCCCCTTCCAGCATCACCTGAGGCTGCACGAACGCTGCTGGGCGGATGCAGCACCCGAGGGCTGCAGCTGCATCCCTTCCACGTGCCCTTGTCCACCCTCAGGACAACACGGGCTCAAAGCACTGGGTGGGAGTTTGGAGACAGAGCTGTCCCCCCTCAGAGCCCACAAGCCCTGTCCAGCCTGCCAGGTGCTGTGGCACTCCCAGGGCTCAGACCCTGCAGGACTCTCAGGGATGCTGCAGGCACCAACAACCAGCACGTGATGCTGAAAATCACCTGGCACCCCTCAGCAGGAAACCCCAAAGATTTCACCCCAAAGAGATCCCTGCTGTGCCAGCAGCAAATCCCACAAACAGCAAAAACCCTTCCCTTCACAAAAGCACCACGCTCGCTGCCAGGCACAGCCATCCTTCCCAGCTGGCTTTCCATGGATAATCCCAGATGGGCCATGGAGCAAAATCCACACTGGCAAGGTGGGCAGAGCCCAGGCTTGGCCATCCCAAACCTCCCCAGGATGGCCATCTCACACCAGCTCTCAGGGATGCCCACACTGGACAGAGCCCAGCTCTGGCCACCCCACGCCAGCNGCCCTGACCATCCCACACCAGCTCTCAGGGATGCCCACACTGGACAGAGCCCAGCCTTGACCATCCCATTCCAGCTCCAGGGATGCCCACACTGGACAGAGTCCAGCCCTGACCACCCCACACCAGCTCTCAGGGATGCCCACACTGGACAGAGTCCAGCCCTGACCATCCCATGCCAGCTCCCAGGGATGCCCACACTGGACAGAGTTCAGCCCTGGTCACCTCAAACCAGCTCTCATAGATGCCCACACTGGACAGAGCCCAGCCCTGACCATCCCACACCAGCTCTCAGGGATGCCCACACTGGACAGAGCCCAGCCCTGACCATCCCATGCCAGCTCTCCAGGCCGCCCGCTGCGGGCCAGCAGCAGCCCCGGCACGCGAGACCGCGGCCTCGGGAGCAGCCAACAACAACAAACTCGTGTGTGAGCCACAAAGGGAAAAACTCGCCGAGGAAACAATATTCAGCTCGACTCTTCCCGAGCCCGTATTGTAAATAACGCCGCGTATGGGTTTGTTTTATTTGTTTTAATTATGAAAACACAGCCCGGATTGTCCTGCTGGCTCGGGCAGGCTCCGTCCCCGAGCAGGGGAAGCGAGTGACACCCCGCAGAGCCACCGTGGCCGGCAACCCTACAATAAACAAGGGGCCCACCACGCCTCTGCAGAGCTCGGAGCTGAGCACAGCCCTCAGCAGAGCCCTGTCACCCTGCCAGGCTGAGCCCAGCCCGGGTGGCACACAGGGGCCAGCGGGGCCAGCGTCCTGCGACAGCCCCACAGCTGGGAGGGAGGGAAAGGAGCCCCCAGGGGCAGGAATATTGCACACTTCAGTGGCTGTTTCCAAGGCAATGGTGTCTGGGTCCATCAGTCCTGCACGCTGGAGCTACAGGCCTTTCCAAGGTGCTCATCCCTTCCTTGTTTTCCACAACTCTCTCAACAGCAGACTGGCTCGCCCATGTCTCCATCCCTGCTGCCATTGTCCTGACACACCATTCCCATTGCTCCACACTTCTGCTGGGCGGCTGGGCCAAGCAGGAGGAACCTCCTGAAATGGTTTTCTTTGCGTCAGAACAAATCTTTCCTCCTCTCGTTTCCTCCTGCTGGTCCAGTCTGGGATGGAGGGTCCAGCCCTCACCTCCCACCGCCTCCATCTCCGTGCAGGGCCAGGAGAAAGCCAAGCAGCCCGAGGCTGAGACACTCTTCAGACACAACCAAGTTAAAAATACCTCTTTTTCAGACTAAAGTTCAGTCCCCAAACGGTAAGAGAATCCAGGAAAAATGCGGCAGGCCCGGCTGGTGGCCGCCTTCCAGCACGAGCACCTCCCTTCGGAGGAATCCAGCAAGGAGTCTCGACTAATCCACCCAGGACACACCAACATTTCTTCCTCATATTATTGGGTAGGGTGTTGGTTTTTTTTTTTTGATTCCTCTTTTTCATATTTTCCGTCTGCTCAGCAGATTTGGCACCACAGGGACGGAGCTGGGGTGTCGTGTCCAGGGGGATGGAGGGAACCCCTGGAATGCTGCGTGCTCCTGGCACCAGCCCAGGGACTGCAGGCAGGAGTGGCTGGAAAAGAAGGGACCAGTGCAAGAGCTGGGAACACGGTGCACGTGCTCGGTGCTCACACTGAACAAACACACAACATTAGCCCCGTGCCTCAGTTTCCCCACCCTCACAGACGTGCTGGGGGACAGCACAGGCATTAAAAGGGAAGGAGGCCATCGAGGAGGCAGAACCATGGGATGAGTCCCCAGGAGCTTCCTCCAAACCCAGTGAGGACTGGGGTCTGTCCCCCCAGACCATCTCACCCCACGGCTGCCTCCACCACCTGCATCTGCCCCTGCTCCCTTGCAATTCCCAAAGGGCACCCCAAACCTCTCTCACCTCACTCTCTCCCCAGCTCTTACCCCCATAAGGTCCCACTTGTTTCCCAGGAGGATTTTTGCCCAGGGTAGATCCCTCACCCCACTGAGCAGCTGGACACATCCCACAGCTCCATGCAGGTGTTCCCTTGTGCTGACAGGAGCTGCAGCATGGGGACTGGACACACATGGCCTTGCCACCCTCATCAATTTGGGAAGGAGAGGAGTTGGGGGCTCACATTTGGTCCTCAGGGGCTCAGCACCAGCCTCTGCCCATCCCCTGACCGGGGAGGAGCTGTCACAGGCTCTATCTCCCGGTGAGATGCCCCCTGAGGAATTTGCACCTCATTCCTTGACACCCGCTTTAATTACAGCTATCGAGTGAGCTTCTGTCTTTCACAAGAGCTGCGAGCTAACTTCCTGCTCCCCTTTCTCTGCGAGGGGCTCCTGGCTCGCTGGATCCCTCCCTACACGAGCAGAGCTCTGCCAAAGCCCCCCCAAAAGCTGGAGCAGAAAATCCCAGCACTGAAGCTGTGACACCCCAGGATGATCTTCAGAATTTCAGCCCTGGTTGCTGCCACCAAGAAGAGTCTACAGGCAGCAGTGACACATGACAAGTGCTGTCTCTAAAGCCATGTGGCTCAAGAGCACACAAGGATGCTCCACGCTCACCCACCAGGCAGCACCAGCTCTTCCAACAGCAAAATGCTGATGGGTGTCTCCAAAATTCTCCCCCAAGAGCACATCCTGAGGCTGCAGCATCCCTGTGACTGTGGCACTGCCCACCAGGCTCTGCAGGGAGCAGGTACACCCCAGTGCCAATTTGGTTTTTCTCCCCAGCTGCTCCAGGGCACCACTGCCCCATTCACCCACCCCTTCCTGATGGAGTTCCCTTTGCAGGGTTGTGGGTTTGAGCGCTGTTGTTGGTGTATTTTGAAACATGAACTCATTAATTTCAGCCTAATGAGGACTTTATTGGCCGGGGATTACCATTATTCAGCTCAAGGAGATACAAATAAACATTCACAAGCTCAAGAGTCCGTGAAAGGATCCTGATCCTACTGATGGCTCCCACCCCAGCACCCACCTCCCCATCCCCTCCTGGCCACATCCCACTGCCATCCACCTTGTCCCCCCCATTCCTAGATTTCTCTGTCCCAGTCCACGGGCTGGGAACCCCACAGGGCTCAGGGAAGGGACCCTGGGCTCACAGCAGCCACACCAAACCACTCTGCTTTAATTTTTAATCAAGTCACAAGACGGGGGCGGATGCTGCTGGAAATAAATCATCAACCACAACAGCAATAAAATCACCCTGGCGGCCTCAGCTCGGACATGGGGGGCACAGGACCAGTGGCAGAGCCACCACTGTCCCATCACTGACGGGGTGACAGAGCAGCTCCTGAGCCAAGCCTGGACACTGCAGCTGCCACTGAAGAAACGGTGACAGGTTTGGACCAGGAAAGGAAAAGCAGAAGCTGCTACAGCCAGTCAGTCCAGCTGCACAACCCCGTGTCACCAGGAAAACAGGGATGCAGGATTGCAGCAGTCCCTGGGATACCTGCCCTGGGGGGACACACATCCCTCCAGGCTCGGGGCTGCAGCTCCCAGGGCCAAGGGGAAAAGGGGAGAGAAAATCTGTGCCAGTCTCTCCCATGCAAGGATCCAGCAGAGCTCCTCTGCAGGGATTGAGAAACGTGGGGATGAGGCAGCAGCATCTCCCCAGCCCTGCACCATGGCAGACAGCTCCCAGGAGCTCCTCCAAGCCCACCCAAATGGATCCCAGGGAGAAAAAACTGCTCTGTGCTCCTGCCCAGAGGATTCCTCTGCAGCAGGGCAGGATCTGGCCAGGCAGGAGCACCAGGGTCCCTCCAGCCCCCCGCCCAGCTCTCAGCAGAGGGATGTTCTCCCTTTCTTCTCCGTGAGGATTAGACACACTTCTTTTCTCTCACTGCTTTTCAAAAGACAGCCTTTTTATCACTGCTGATCCCTGGGGGAAATCTTTTCTCTCTCTCTCTCTCATGCTTTTATAGCTGGGACAGTGGGAAAGGAAGTTTTCCTTCATCTCAATCCCCGTGCTGACAGGCAGGGCACGGCGCAGCCCCCCGCTGCCCCTGGTGCCACAGCCCGGAGAACGCCCAGAAAAACCCTCTGCGAGCCATTTCGAAACCCCACACTTGCGAAATCCTCCCAAAAAAAACCCCCCGGGGCAGAACCCGCCAGCAAACCCAGCTCAAGGCAGCCACAGGTGCTCTGCCCCTCGCCCACCTGCTCCCTGCTCTCTCCCATTACATCTCCCAGCGCTTCTCAAACTGATTTGTTTATTTTTTTACCTCTCCCCCCTCCCTCTTCCTGACTGCTGTGGAACAGATCGAGCCAGGGAGAGGAAACCAAAGCTGGGTTTAGACACGCACGGCGATTTTAATGGAGCGCTCGCACGCGGACGGGGAGAACAAGCCCCAGAGTGCGTGGGATCAAGGCTCCACAGCCAAAAACCAGCAAAGCCAGCCATCCCTGAAGTGCTGTCAAAAGCTCTCAGCACCCCAAAAGTGAACTCATGTTTTTTTCTACCCTCTGAGCTCCCTCCGTTACCAAAATCAGGGCCCAGGTTGGTCCCGCGGACAGAGCGTTTTTATTTTTAATTATCGACTGTGTTGTAATGTTTTCTCTTTTATTTTTAGGAAGCCCCTCTAAAACTATAGAGGAAATTATCCAAAAGAAGTTTTGTTCGAACGGCCTGTCAGTTTGAGGAAGTGAAATTAAACCAGAAAAAAAAAAAAAAAATAGAAGAAACCCCAGCCCTGAATCCTAATAAATCATACATCCACACACAGAAAATTGGAGAATTCTGGGCATGCCTCCAAAGCCAAGTAAATGGACGATAAACAAAACAAACCTAGTTCTGCCCGGTAATAAAGGCTTCCACAGAGGGAGTTTCTCACCTGGGAATCACTTCCACTGAGGGCACAGCTGGTGGCACATGGGGAGCTTCCCCTCTGAGCTGTGCCTGCAGGGACAGCCAGTGATGCCATCCCACACTGAGCTGCTCTCCACGGACAAAAAAAATCCTACACTGCACGAATTTCCCTCTGCAAATCCCTTTGGAAGCACGCCCTGGCCCCACTGATCACCCCAGGACACAGAGAGGTGGCTGCTTGGTTGTGCTGCTGTCCCCAGCTGGGCTGGCAGTGGGGACCTGCTCAGGGCTCACAGACCCACCCAGAGCAAACAGGACTCACACCTTGAAAGGGGGAAAAAAAAGCTGCAAAACAAAAGCAAGGGAAAGTGCAAATGGAAGAAGGATAAAGATGCTAAAATAAATCCCCACCAGGCACTCAGGTGCCTAAAGCAGGAGGCAAAATCAGTGTGGGACAGCAAAAATGGCAGTGCCAAGGCTCCTTTCAACCTCCAGATGCAGCTTCCCATAGGTGAGGATCCTGCAGAGTGACTCCCATCCCTCCCCACCCACGGGGTTCATCCTTTGAGGCCACACAGCAGCAGGGACAGCAGGGCAGGGACACTGGCTGCATCCTGAGGAGCACAACCCAGCGACCCCAGAGCAGCCCCTACCTGCCCAAAGCAGCATTTTGGAGGACCACAGCTGGGTCAAGAGCTGAGGCTACACCAACAAAACCAGTGGGGGGGTGGGGACACGCAGTGGTGACCCCAGGACCAGCTGGCACGGCCCCCACGACCACCCTGGCACGGCCACCAGCAAGCCCTCGCTGCAAGGAGCTGACCCCAGCTGGGCAGCCCATCCTCTCCTCCATCCCCTCTCTACCTTCCAGCAGAGATTGCCACGAAACAGTTAAAGCTTTTTAAGCTGGGCTCTCCGGAGGACTCCAGTCAAAAGTCCACCAGGCATTTTCCCATGGTGGACTTTACCCCGGCGCGCGGCCGCGATAACGCGCCCGGAGGTGCCAGCCTGAGAGGGACCAGCCATCAGCCCTGGCACAGCAGGGACAGGTGGCACTGAGGTAGAAGAGCCCTGAAAATCCTGCACAGGACAGGAATCTGCAAACCAGCCCCAAAAGCAGCATTTTGGGGTTTGGCAGCGTGTGGAGCACTCCCGGAGCAGTGCTGTGCTGTCCCTCCTCACGTGGGAACGATGTGCCTGCCCCCAAGGAGCCCATTCCAGCATGTCCAGCTCAGAACAGGCTCAAATTCCCGCCCGGCTGAGCCCAGAGATTTCTCTCCTCATTCCTGAGGGAGAGGCAGAGACAAGTGGCACTGCTGTCCCTGCTGGGAACAGCCACCTGGCTCTCCTCTCCAAGGTTGTCTGCGAATCCTCTCTCACCAGGACGACACACACCATTTTTTAAAAGCTGGGTGATGTAACCAACCCGTATTTATAATGCTGAAAACATCCCAAAGCTCCATCTCTTCCAGCTCCCAAGCACACAGTGTTCTCTTAATAAAATAATTGCAATGATGAATAGCTCCTTATAATGTTCTTCTTCTGCAGCTACTGACAGGGCCAAGAGCTGGGATGGAAAGTCCTTCTCCTCAATGAACCCTCAAGGTACATTCAGGATTTTACATCCTCAAAGCAAAAAGGGCTGAAAAATTGGAGAAATGCTGCCAGTGCTGTTCCAAATCATCCCACCAGGCAGAGAACACCGAAATCCCTCTCCTGCAGCTCAGCCCCATCACTGTCTTAATAATAAAGTCAGCAAATCACTGCAAGTCAATCCCAGTCCTTGGTTAAGCTGACGCAATCTTGAAGCCACTCGATGAAATCAATGCTGAGCTCCAGATCCTGCCACAGGGTCCACAAAAATCCACCCTGCCTAAAGCTCCTCTGCCCAAAGGTCCGTGGGACCCCCAAAAACAGCACCAGGAGCTCGTTTCCTGTGCTTTGGAAATGGAGCTGTGGATTTAATCCTGGCTGCAAGTCCTCATGTGCCCGTGATTTCCACACTGACAATTACAAGGCAGCTCAGTGCACTGGGGTTGGCTTTTATTTCTTTCTACCTTATTCATTCGTGAAGGTGCTTTGATTTGGGAGTGCACTGGCTCTGTCATCCCTTCCCACACAGAGCTGGATTTTACTCCCAGCCAGGGCCAGGCTCTCTGGGTGTCTTCCCAGAGACTTAAAACTGAGCAGCCAAGGGGAGAGCCCTTGGAAGTGGTGGCAGAGAGGGACCTGGGACCTCATCCCAGCCTCGACTGCAGCTCGAGGGACTTCCCAGAGCCTGGGAGAACTGGCAGGACCGGCTGCTCCCACCCTGCAGGCACATCCCTACACCCAGCTCCAGGCTCACCCCTTCCTACCCAGCACTCTTCCACCCCAACGTGTCCTGTCCTCCCTACTAAAGGCCGGCCTGGGGTCCCCAGATTTTGGGCAGGAGCATCTCCCTGCTCCCAGGATGAGCTTCGCCCTCCATGGCACTGCTTCCCAAGGTGTATCCTAAGGTTTGCCTGCTTGGGAAAGCCCTGAGAAGAGCTTTGGGGCTCCCCCCAACACCATTCCTGGGTTGAGCTCCACCAAGCCGTGTCCCCAGGGCATGGTGCTGCACCTCCTGCACCTTCCAGCATCTGAGGGCAAATGCAGCTGCTCCAAGAAAGACACCTGGAGGATTCCTGGACCAGCTCCACATCCCCTGCACTGCCCCAGGGTTTTGGGAAGGTGCTGAGAGAAGAGGAACCTCCCCTTATGAGCGTGGGTGGGGGCTCCAGACGGGCACCTTGCTGTTTGTCACCTGCCACCCAGGGCCTGCTGCAAGAAATCCCTTTGCCTGCAACATTTCCTGCACACACCTAGAGGCCGTGAAACCTCGCCAGACGTGGTTTTCCTTGCCTGCCCAGCCCCAGCTGCCATGACCCAACACTGGGACAACCGGAGGAGCGCCCGCAGGGAGCGGCGCCCAGCACCCCTCAGCCATCCCAGGCAGGAAAATGCGGTGGGAAAAGCGAGAGCCCGAGCCCAACAAAGCCCCATGGCCTCTGGTTTCCACAGAACAAACCTGCCCCACAGGTGAGGCACAAAGAGGGAGCAGCCTGCCAGAAGGGAATTGCTGGTTTCCCCCTGGGACAGGAGGGTGACACTCCAAGGTGAAGCGCCGGGGCACCAAAACACAGCTCCAAGCACTGCCAAAATCCCCTCAGCCAATGAAATCTGTGTCTCCCAACCCTATGAGCAGCAGAGGAATGTGCTGGCAGGGTGTAAATCGGAGTGCCAGCATCAGGCACCCCGAATTGCCCTCTGGGGGTCCTGCTCCCAGCAAGTCCCGGCTCTGAGCCGCTGTTTAAAGTCTCCCACATTTGCACACAACAGGTACCCGCTGGCCTGGGGCCAGCCTATCTGCAGCTGGGATCAGCTAAGCCTTCCTAAGTGCTTAAATAGGGGCCTGCAGGTAATTGTCCCAGGAGCCTCAACTCTTCCTGTAGCCCCTCTGATGCCCGGGCCCTGATGAGGAGCACGGTGTAGAATGGCAGTGGAGGGGACGTGGATTTAGGGCAGCACAGGTCACTGCATCCGGCCCTTCCAGCACTATTCTCTTCCTGGGATCTGCCTGGGCATCCTATAAATAAATCCCACGGCAGGGGTGGGGAGAGCAGCCTGTAAAGCACAAGGCATTAACACCCAGGCTGGCACGGCTGCCTCACAGCGTGCCCAAGCAGCCAACCACAATTTGCTTAGGGGTGCAGAAAGTTTTGGTTTGCCCCGGCAGGAAGGGAGCCTAGGTGGCCTCTGTAGGTACAGGAAACCCCTTTCTATCACGCACATCACTCTGCTTCCTCTGGATTTCTTTAACCTTTCACTCTTGGCCTGATTTATGCTTTCACACTGATTTTTGCACGCGTGCATTTCCCTCCTCCTCCTCCTCGCCGCTCCGCTGCTGCGGAACCACACCAGCAAAAAAAAAGCTGGCAGGGCTTTGGCATCCGGCTGCCCAGAGCCAGAATAATCCCTGCAGGGAAACCTCCTGCTCTGCCTCACTCCAGAGGAGCTGGGATTTTGCAGGAGGAGGGGAGAATGCCGTGTCCTGTGCTGTTGTGCTGCGGCTCCAGCCCACCCACGGGATCCACGCCGGGCTGCGTGTGATGGGCAGGCACTGGAGCAGCTAATGTGGGACCCCAGGGACACATCCCAGCAAAGCAGAGATGGAGATTCTGCTGCAGAGGCGCTGGGGTGGTGAGCCCCAGGCTCCAGCATAGCCCAGGGCTGATGTTTCCTCACAGACAAGGGAAAGAATCCACGAGCAGCTCAATCCTGAGCCCTCCAAAGCATCCAGGCAGGATGGAGCAGGCAGCACCCCGTCCACAAAGGGCATCCTGGGCACCACAAGCACATGGAGCAGTGCCCAGCGATGCCATCAGAGGCAGGAGGACATGAGGACAGCGGGGACACAGCCTTAATGACACCTAAAGGGCCTCTTGGGTGGGAAGAGGAGCAGCTTGTTCCCAGTCTCCACGGGGATCCTGGCACAAAATGAGCAAAACATTGGACTGTGTTGGAAGAATCATCTTCCTGGGAGTGGATGGGGCAGCTGAGGCCAACAACTCCAAGGCAGGGCCGGAGCAGGGGGAGCAGCACAGAGCCCAGGGGAGAGGCTGGGGAGGAATCACAGCTGAAACCAATTCTCCAGGCCCAAACTGGGAGCATTTTAATCCATCCAGCTGGATAAATAAAGAGTGTGGGAGCAGGTGGCTCTGGTGTCAGCAGCCATCACCAGGGATGATGAGAGCCAGCGCACCAACCTGGTTTTCCTAAACCCCACACAACAGCCTGCTCAACCCCAGCCTTACAGGGAAAAGGAGGAAACTCCAGAGTGAGAGCAAACCAGGAAAGCATCTCTTCAGCCCATGGGACATGGGAGGCCACCCTGAGAGCCACCAGCTGACAGGGCTCCCTCAGCCTGGCACGGCCACCCAAAAGGAAATGAAGCCGCAAAGGTTATCACTTTGGGGTTTGACTGAGCATAAAAATCCCGCTCTGAAAACACAAACAAGGAAGAGGGAGAGCGGCAAGGGAGGAGAGGAGCAGGGATGTACAGCCCCAAAAAACGGGAGAGGGGGTGCAGGGGCTCACCCCACACCAACACCCACCTCCATAGCAGGAGAGTTTCCCGGGAAAATAAATGCAAAGTCTGTTATAAAAGTTTATCAGCGAGGAAGAGCGAGCGCGCCTGACTACAGGATAGAGATGTCATTATTTTCATGCATCTGCCTTACCCAATTTTATTTAGTTGCTTTCTGCACCATTTCATGCTCATTCTGCTGCTGAGCTAGACAATTGCTTTATAACTCTAGGGTGCAATTTCACTGTCTGTGAGCCACACGCACGCACGTGGGGGCTGCGTCGGGATGGAGCTGCACCTCCCTCCTTTCTCCCCACACCTCGAGCTTTGGGAGCTCGCCTGGACAGGATTTTGCTCCGTACATTCGAGGGGGGAGAAAAAAAAAAAAAAATTAAATTAAAACGTTAAGCCACCGCCTTTAATATATTCCAGGAGCGTGTGGGGGGAGCAGCCCCAGCCAGCAGCAGCTCCCCATTAAGGCTGAGCAGGATGAACTGGAGGGCAATCTGCTCCCTCACGCTACGTGAATGCAGAGAGACGGAGCCTGGCAGGCTGCAGGGCAGGAACGCTGTGAATCACGCCGGGTTTTTATGATCAATTGAAAGTCACACTTGGACAAGTGCAGGTCAGCAGGGAGGGTTGGTCACGCAGGTGCAGAGCCCCGAGACAGCGGCTTTCAACTCGCTCAAGTCACCACCTTGGTACCCCTGGTTGCTGCTCTCCCATTAAACATCACCCCAAAGGGATGCTGTGGGTGAGAGGTGGCTCCAGAAGCAGCCCCAACACTGATGGGATGCAGTGTGGGATCATGGATTTCACCACCACAGTGTGCTCCAGCATCCCCAGCATGACCTGGCACCTGCTCCACACTGTCAGAGAACGCAGCTCCTCCTCACCAGGCAGGGCCACAGCTCCCCAGGCCTGATAAAATCACTCATCTCCCACAAATGGGGCAGAAAAAGAAGGGGTGGGGGCAGAAGGGGAGCCCAGCTTAGCCTGGTAAGGATGATGAGTGCAGAAAGGGCATTTCTCATTCTTTGATCTCCCTTTTCCAAGAGCCCCCACCTGCACACAGGTCTCTGGCAGCAGGGCAGGGAAGCTGCAGCACTGGCAAACCACTCTCACCCATCCTTCACATCCCCAGGAGCAGGCAAACAGCTCCCCCAGCTCCTGAACGCCCCTGAACCTGCTCCTGCCTCTCTGACCCAACTCTTCTCTGCCACCGCTCACCATCCCACCCGCCCAGCTCCTCCATCCCCTCCCATCCCAACCCGTGCCACCTCCGTGCCTCAGGGTGGATTTTGGCTGGAAGCTCAGCCCCTCTCCTGCCATCTCCGTGCCTCAAGGCTGGATTTTGGCTGGAAGCTCATCCCCTCCTGCACTTCTCCATCCGCTCTTGCCTCACCACTGCTCATTGCCTCACTGCCACTCCGGAACGGGCACGTAGGAGACGCGCTGCCCACAACAAAATTGTCTCGCAGCAGCCCACAGAGTTCACAGCAAAGCAATAAAAAAAAAAAAACCCACAAAAAAAAAACCAGAAGAAAGAAAGAAAACAACTCTCCTCCAGCACTCACTTGTCAGCCAGAAATGGAAAAACAATAATCAAATGTTTCTGCCTTCCCGCCCAGCTGAAACGAGATGGGGCATCCCTCCCTAATCCGCTCCTGGCAGCACAAAGGATCTGCTCCAGGAGCTGAGGGGGCTGTAAATCTCAGGAGGCTCCCTCAGCTCCCCCTCCCTGGATTTTTTTCCTTTTTTTCCCCAAGTCTGTAAAGCTGAAGAAAGCCAAAACTCCACAAAAGAGGAGCCCATGGAAAGTAACAAGCAGCTGGGAATCCCATTACCATTTTATTGGTCCCCAATACCTCTATTGCCCCTTTTATCTCTTGGCTCTGCAGCGATCCTGCAGCTGATGGGATCCAGGGAAAGGCTCAGACAAGACCCAAACCCAAATACACCACCAACCTCTACTCACAACCCATCCAAAAAAACAAGTCTTTGATCAAAAAATCAAATCACCAGCCTCCACTCATTGCCCATCCAAAAAAACAAGTCTTTGACCAAAAAATCGAATCCCCCAGGGTTTGGAAGAAGAAGCAACGACGACAGTGTGTGGGATTATCTCCTGCTAGAGCAGAAGGGGAGCCAGCCCTCATCCTGCTGCTTAATTCCCCGAATCTTTAGGGTGCTTCTTCCTTGCCCTGCGCTTTGGGAGCACCTGGCTCGCCCACAAACCCCACCTGGGAGCTTTTCTTTGCTCCTGGGCCAAAGCAGCAGCTTTGAGGGGGGATTTTTGGACCCTGCAAAGCCCAGGAGAGCTGTGTGGATCAGCTCTGCAGCAAAGGTTTCACAACCACCCCACGCCCTCGCTCCGGGCCCCGTTCCCGGCTCAGAGCTCCGGCGTGCCTCAGTTTCCCACCCTGTATCTGCCTCATCTGGGCAGACGAGGAGTTCTGAAGGCAAGATCCATCCCCTCCTGATGTGCTGGCACGGGCACAGCTGCGACCAGAATTACAGCCCCAAGGTGCAACCTTGGAACTTTTATTGTGGATCGCAGCAAGAGAAAAGGAGGGGGGGGAAAAGAGCCCGAGCGTTTCGTGCTTACGAATGGTCTGTTTGAACAGGATTATTTTTTAACTCCACGTCAAACAAAATTTCAAAGGAGAAGAGCAGCATTTGGGCTTAATTTGAGCCCTTTCTTCCCTTTCTCGCAAGGGAATTGTTCCCTGTTTATCTCAGAAAACACCCTCCATTTTGAAAAGCTCCCTCCCCTCTAAATAAAAACTCAGGTTGTTTCCTTGACTTTGCTTTGCTTTTTCTAAGCCAAACCTTGTCAGAAAAGGCAAGTTCTCACAGCCAGTTTCCATCTCAACAATAGAGCATTTTCCCAGGCTAAATTGCTTCTGTCTGAAAATCTTCTGGCAGTTTGAGCTGGCTGGCATGTGTAGGGATCCTTCTGTAGGGTTTTTTAAATCCTTATTTGCAATATTATTTCATCTGCTTCGCGCTGCCTTGATGTTTGAGCAGCCTTTGGAGAGACACAACCGCTCCTCCCTCCTCCTCCTCTGTCCTCCCTCCAGGCACACGCTTCCCTTTGAGGAGGAGGAGAGGGGAGAAATAAAATAAAAGACAAGCAAAGAGGAAAATGTCAGAAAGCTGCTTTTTGTGTGCGTGTCAAACGTTCAAAGTTATTCCAGAGTCTAGTCTTTAAATGTAATAAAATACAGCAACTCCTGACAAAATCAATTAAAATAAAACCACCCAGGCTGCCTCCCCTATTGCTTTGTAGCTCGACTGACTTGGAGAGCCCACCTGGGCCTTTTAGGAAGCAATTAGGGAAGTGCTGGGATGGATCCCACGTTCCACTGAGCATCCCTCCGGTGCTGGGCATCCCTGACACTTCTGAGCACCCCCTGACACTTCTGAGCACCCCCTGACACTGCTGAACACCCCCTGACACTTCTGAGCACCCCCTGACACTTCTGAGCACCCCCTGACACTTCTGAGCATCCCCTGACACTGCTGAGCACCTCCTGACACTTCTGAGCACCCCCTGACACTTCTGAGCACCCCTGAAAATTCTGAGCACCCTCTGACACTTCTGAGCACACCCTGACACTTCTGAGCATCCCCTGACACTTCTGAGCACCCTCTGACACTTCTGAGCACCCCCTGACTCTTCTGAGCACCCCTGACACTTCTGAGCACCCCTGACACTTCTGAGCATCCCCTGACACTTCTGAGCACCCCTCCAGATCCTTCCACATCCCCCAGCACCCCTCTGAACTGCCCAGATCCCTCCAGGTCAGTGCAAGGAGAGCCCCAGCTCCTTCCCTCCCCACGGGAGGTGATGATGGCTCCAGCACAGGGATCAGAGGCAGAGAAGGATTAATTAGAGCCCAATTAGGTTGCCCAGCTCGCAGGGAAGGTCCCTGCAGCACTTGGCCAGCAGGGGTTTGAGGGATCCCAGGTTTTGGCTCGGTGGAGGAGCCCAGCTGGGGCACAGGGACCCCTCAGTGTCCCCCCACCATCGCCACACCCCTGCTGAGCCCCTTGCCAAGGGCCACCAGCTCCTGCTGTCTCACTGCCGGGATATTTATAGCAGGAATGATTCGGGGATTTCAGGCAGCTGGGAGCCTCGGGGAATACTCAGAGCACACACAATCCCCGGGAAAAGGCACCAGGATGCTCACAGGAACACACAGCCCGTGGACAAGGCACACCCCAAAGCCCCACAGCACCCCACAGCTCCTCTGCTTGTTTCTTTCCTTAACCATCCTGCAAGAAACCCTAAAAAAATCCAAAATTAAGCCCGGTGGCAAGGCTCTGGCATATGGCAGCCCACTCCGTCTCCCAGAAAACAATACTCAACAAAAAAAGGTTTTTAACCCATTTCTTAATAAATATTTATTTTCGCCTT
Source organism: Thryothorus ludovicianus (assembly GCA_013397245.1). Lineage (NCBI taxonomy): Eukaryota > Metazoa > Chordata > Aves > Passeriformes > Certhiidae > Thryothorus > Thryothorus ludovicianus. Next base: position 276,241 of record VZTB01017345.1, read on the forward strand.
GAAGATGTGGGTGGGACAAAGCCAGGGTGTATTTTCCAGTGAAATGTTTTGATTCCCCCCTTGTTGGCGTGGTTTTTTTTTTTCCCCCTCAACAGGAGCAAAACGCCAATAATAATATTTGCAATGAATAACTCAAATTCTGCGGCTTTCTCCCCCGCTCTCTTTTAAATAAATAAAATGCCCTAAATTTGAGAAACACAAACGCTCCCTCCAACACAGCAGGACGACGTGGAATAAACTCAGGGATGCTCCGAGGATTTATTTCACTGTCACAGCCCAGATTCTGGAAAAGGCAAAAAAATTCCTCCCTGGCTTGTTTTGCATATGTCAACGAGGAGAGGTCGAGCCCTACACGAGGCTCCAGCCAAGAGAGACCAGGACACAACCAGGCTTCACCTCCTGCTCCAGCCCAGCAGCCCCACAGAGCAGAGGCAGAGGATTCCTCCTTCCTCACTGGGATGCTCAGACACTCCCTCCACTTCTCAGCAGCTCTCCTCACATCAGCTGCCACTTTCTGAGGGGATGAAGAGCAGGACTGAGCATCACAGTGAGGTCTCAGCTCAGAGGGAGGTTCCCACCGAGGAGCAGCACCACGGTCACAGGCCCAGGGGATGCGGGATGAAGGTGCCTGATGGATGCTCAGGAGGCAGCCCCCAGCCCCTGGGCTGTCCCAGCTGGACACACGGGGGGTTTGTTTTGCTGTTTTCCTCGGAAATGTTCCCGCTGCAGCCCCGAGCACGGCACGGACAGTCCTCACCCCACATCCTGAGCAGCTGCAGCCGGCCCTGGCACGGCTGCAGGGGTGGGAAGAGGGACACACAGAGGTTACAACCCTCTGCAGTGACCTCCGGAGGGAAGCGCTGGCCTCGGACACCCATTAACTGTTTCTAGCCCCACAGAGCTGAGCCTTGAGGGAGAGCTCCCCGAGCCCACCGCCCCTCTTTTCCTCCCCAGACATGCCCAGGGAATGGGCAAAGGGAAAACAAAGCACTAAGAGGGCTGTAAAAGTCAGAGAACAAGCAGCCACCTGAAGAACCGAGCCCTCGGTTTGCACATCAGCGCCCTGTGAAAACCTGACCTCAACCTGTGCACCCCACCAGAGGTGACCCCCACAGCCTCAAAAGCACTTGCACCACAGGTTTTTCCACGTTTTCCTCCTCCTGGACACCTGGCACCACACAGAGGACCAAAAGCTGGACGGCTCTGAGCGAGCCAAGCCTAGTAAAGGCAGGACTGTAATTCCAGATGGCTCCAAGGCAGCATCTGCTGGAGCCCGAGGTGTTTAAAGCCTCACCAGGGCTCTGGAAGTACCTGTGCCCACAGCCCCCGTGCCAGGCTGAGGCTGTCCTGGCAGTGGGATGGCAGACAGGTGACAGCAGCCAGCCTGGGAGATGCCCAGGGACATGCTGTCCTCACAGGCAGCCTCTGGCTGGCATCTGCCAGCAGCTCTCCAGAGAAGCAGGAAAATGAGATACTACTATTAAAAGTGCCCAGTGCTGGCCACACTTCCAGCCATGACATCAGCGGGGTTATCTCAGTCTAACCACGGGCAGGACTTGGCCCAGAACCACCACCAGGTTGGCCTTGTTGGGCCAAACTGAGCTGGGATTTTGATGGGGATGCAGCAATGGAGGCGGATTTTGGCCGTGTTGCTGCTGCTCCCCAGCTCGGGCCTGTACTGGTTTTCTCCTCTTGGTTTTTTCAACACCAGCTCCAAAAAATGACACGAGATGTGCTTGGTGAAATACCCTGGGACTCTGCAAAGTTGGGACCTGGTGGATTTTGGGCCATCCTGCCTTGAAAGAGGCCCCATGGCTCATCCAGCTCTGCTCTGGTTTCACTGGGAAGGTCTCAGTTCACATTCCCCTCAATCCTACAAACTGCTCACAAGCTTTGGGACACAACCCCCCTGCACTGCCCCAGAGCAGCACCAAAACCTGCAGCAAAACCCCTCCAAAACCTGCAGCAAAACCCCTCCAAAACCTGCAGCAAAACCCCTCCAAAACCTGCAGCAAAACCCCTCCAAAACCCGCAGCAAAACCCCTCCAAAACCTGCTGCAAAACCCCTCCAAAACCTGCTGCAAAACCCCTCCAAAACCTGATGCAAAACCCCNCCTCCAAAACCTGCAGCAAAACCCCTCCAAAACCTGCAGCAAAACCCCTCCAAAACCTGCAGCAAAACCCCTCCAAAACCTGCAGCAACCACTGCCCTCACAGCCAAGGGGATTTTTCCCAATAATCAAAGACCAGCGCATGAAATTTGGGAATCTCTCCTGCAGCAGCACAACCCAAAGACCACACACCCCCAAACAGCTCCCACGGACAGATGGATTTGCTCCTGAGACGAGGATGAGAAGTTTTAAGCTCTCCCAGAGTTTGGCTGTCCTGGGGGGCTGCCCTGCTCTCCCTGGTGTGTGGCACAGCCCCAGCACACACACATCTCTAAATGAGCAGATAAATCAGTTGTTTTTCACTTGCACCAGCATGAAAACCCTTCCCCGAGCCAGAAGTCACACAGACTCTCTCCCTCCCACCCCCTCAAACCAACCTGACTAATAACACGCCGTATTTTTTAGCTTTTACAGCATAACAGGAGAGTTCAGGACTGACAGCAAACACAGCTAACGCAGAGGCCCGAGCCTGCCCGGATCAACAGAGATTGGGACTGTCCTCCCCAAGAGCATCCAAGGAAATGTGAATCCCCCAAAGAGCCACTCCTGAGGTTAAACCACTCAGTGAGGCAAGAGAGGCTGGGGTGAGCCCCCACAGCTGCACTGGACCCCAGCAAAAGGAGCTGCTTTGATTTGGAGTCAGGACTGGCTCCGGGACACACTGCAGGTGAGATGCTTTTGGCCCCAGCAGCATCCCCCACCTCCCAGCCCAGCCAACGAGGGGCACTGGGAAACTGGGATTTTTGGGGGCACGGAGATGCCACCTACAGCTCTGCCAGCCCACAGGGCCAGGGTCTCCCTGCCAAAGCCCCCAGACCACCACAGCCCTGGAAACCCTCTCAGCTTGTGATGGTCGTTTGCATTTATCCCGCTCTTTGAAAGGGACAACTGAAATTGCAATTTGTAAACAAAACTAGCAAAAAAACAACCAAAAAAACAAAAAAACCCAAACAAACGCATTAAAGAAAAAAGAAGAGGAAAAAAAAAAACAAAAAAACAAAAACACACCACCGCAGGCTGGAGAGGCTGAGCACAGATTTAAAGCCCAGAGAAGCCACAAGGGACGGTCTCGCTGGCCGTGGCTCGCTCGGCCGGAGGCCGGGAGCCACCGGGCTGAGCGGGGACAGCGACGGCAGCGCTCGCCCCTCTTCCCCCTCGCCCGGACTTGGCGCCAGGCGACTCCGCTCAAACTTTTCTTCCCTCCACCCCGAGCACTGAGCTCTGCAATATCACTTCTCCTGGAAGCGAGACGCAGGAGGCATTCGCCCTTACAAGCCAGGACTTGACTCAGACACCGAAACGATGGCAAACTCCGGCTGGAAATAGGTTTTCAAATGGAGGGAGGAGGGAGAGGGGAGGAAAAAAAAAAAATAGGAACAAAAAGGCAGGAGGGTCCCAACCGCGGCGGGTCTGGGAGCCGGCGATGCGAGCGGAGGGGCCGGCGGGCGCTGCCTCCCCCTGCCCGGCTGCGCGCCCCGGATGCCGCGGGGAGAGGGGGAAAAAAGGGAGAAAAGTCAAAAATTAAAGGGGAAAAAAATAAAAAAAGGGGGAA
>VZTB01017345.1:293799-317854 GCA_013397245.1 Thryothorus ludovicianus
GGATGAGGATGAGGATGGGGATGGGGATGGAGGGATGGGGATGGGTATGATGAGTATCCTCCCTGCCTGCCCCATGCAGACCCGGGAGGGCTCAGATGATCTCTCTACCCCCTATTTTTCCTTTCCCCCCCTTTTTTCCCCTTTGTGCTGCCCCTCCATGGCTGTGTTTCCCCAGCCACAGCAGCCCCCGGGTCAGGGGTAGGTCGGGGCTGGCCGTGCCCCCCCTCCACTGCCCCCAGCCCCTCCCTGGGGGGACCCTTGGCTTTGCTGCAGGGGGCCCAGGCCACGCTGGCGAGGGGCTGACAGAGCCATACAAGCACTTGTCACCCCGGCGGTGACGAATCGGCCTCGGCTGACAAGAATGGATGGAGCTTTTCCCGGGCTGATGGGGGGCAAGAGCAGGGCTGGGGATGCTCTGGGGGGATGCAGGAGAGGTGCTGGAGGTGGGATGTGAGGTGGGACTCAGGTGGCTGGGCTGGGGCAGCCCCATGCCGGGGATGGGGTTTGGGGTCTGGGCTGGGGTAAATTTAATAAGTCCTAGGGCGGCCTCCTCGCAGAGCTTGGCTTAATGGGATGCCAGAGACGACAGGGTTGCCTCGATCTGCTCATTCCCTGGGCCTGGGGAACCATCCATCTTGTTCCAACCCTATTTTAAAAAAATATAAAAGGAAAGAAAAGGAGGGGGTGGGGGAGAAAGAAAAATGATAAATCTGTTCAGGGCTTTTGTTTGCCTGCGATTCCTGTAAAGGACAAAAAAATGAAATAAAAGCCAGGCCCATTTTTTCCCTGCTTGGTGTTGCCATGGGATAGAAAACTCCCCGTTCTCAGGAGTGCAGTGCCTTTGGGGAGGGGAAAACCCCTCGTTAATGTTATGAGTTGCATCTGTTCCCTGGGTCCGGGTCACTTCCAGCTCTCCAGCTCTCCCTTGCCTGCCTTCCCCACCCCCTCACATTCCCATTGCTAATTTATTTGGCTATCCATGCCCTCAGAAATCAAAGGGAAGATCCTGGCTCCCAGCTTGGGCTCTGAGACAATGACCACCACGCTGAGAGCATCCCAGATCTGAGAGTATCCCAGCTCAGGGAGCATCCTGGCTCGGGGAGCATCCCAGCTCAGGGAGCTCTCAACCAGGTGCAGGAGACAGAGTTTAGAGCAAGGTCTTGGAGTGCAATGCCTCCTCATCTCTCTGGAAAACAGAAATAATAATCCTGGGTCACCCCTGCAAGAGGCAGGAGAGGGAATTCCCCCTCGGACAATGCTGTGGGCAGGAAGGGTTTGGGGCAGCATTGTAGGATATTGATTCTTCACTCTTCCTTCTGCTGGAACCTCGGACCTGCCAGGCCTGAGCCCTTGAGGAACCAAATGACCAAACCTCCCTCTCCTGCTCCTGCCTGGCTCTCCAGCTCTTTCCCTGCTCAGGGAATGTGTGTGATCAGGACCCAGCGCTATTTACCACATCTAGGAGGGTGAGGAGGCGTAAAAAAAGATCTTTGATGTAACACACTGGCATAAAAACATGTCTGTACAGCGGAGCAGAGGCTCTCCAGGACTTTGCAGGATGAGGGAATGGGCTGGATGTTTCCAATGGTGTGTGACAAGGAAGGTACCAGCCACTGCCCAAATTGGAGCTCCGAGGTGAAGCACAGGAGATGGAGCAGGGCTGGGAGCCATAAAGCAAAGAGCTTCACAGTGAGAGACAAAACAGCCAGAACCAGTGCAGGGAGAGGAGGATTTTCTTACCCAGCCGTGGCTCCTATCTGCTCGGATCCCATTTCCAGGCTATTTATAACCCAGGTGGTGGCAGCAGGCTGGTGGCTGGGAGCACTGAGCCCCCAGCACCCCGTGCTTGCCTGCACCACGCTGCCAAATGTGCCTGGTTCTCCAGAGATCTGGCTCCAAGAGCAGAGGGGATCAGCAGCCAGAGCCACCCGGGGTCTGCTCTGCACCAGGGAACAGCCACGGGGGAGTTTGGGTGGGTGCAGGCAGCGGGATGGGGCTGCAGAGAGGGGAGAGGGGCGATTCCAGCTGAGCTTTGGTGCCTGATGTGCCCATGGGGATTAAAACACAGCTGTGCAGGGTGCTCCAGGTGGGAACACGTCCTGAGTGGGATGAGCAGCAGGACTGTGCCAAAATATGCCATGAGGAGCCATGCCAAGCCACGCTGTGCCAGCTGCACCATGCCATGCCACCCAGGCTGGGGACACGCTCACGGGTCCCAGGCTGGCACCACGGCTTGGCAGAGCCTCACAAGAGGCAGAGGCATCCTCACAGCGCTGCTGGTGCTGGCCAAAGCCTGGCATCACTGCCTGGAAGGAAGCATGGCATGCCTGGAAGGCCAGGAGAAGCACAAAATCTCTGTGCACACTCTCAGGATCCTTGGGTAACTTGCAGGTATCGGTTTGCAGGACTGTGTGTAAAAGGCTTCACAGTCCTTATTATAAACACTATAAATAGGTTTGTGGTTCTTCTTTGAGCTTAAGAACAAAAGGCTGTTTCATTATCATTAAACTTGCGTTTGAGTTGCTCTGTGACTGAGTGTCTGGCCTTTTATTGCAAGCCAGGGCTTTCAAAAGCTCCTTAAATGTTAATGTCACCTTTAAAACAACAGTGGCGAGGCCTTTGATCAGCAGCGCCGGTCACTTGGTGCAGCTCAAGTCAGAACCAGCCACTGACTGATCTTGGGGTTTTAATATTTCCCTCTTCCCCCTGCGGATGCCTGGCACCAGGAGAGCAGCCAGGCTTTGATCAGACCTGGGTTTTCAGCCATCTCAAAGACCTCCTGCTCAAAGGAGATGTTCAGTGCTGGGTTTCCACGGCTTGGGGCAGTGGAGGAGAGCAGGGAACGGCCAGGATGATCCTGTAAGAGTGACCCAGCCACTCTGCCCCTGCCTTTGAGGACAGGAGAGAGGCCCTTCTCCACTGCTTTGCCACAGACCTATGGGATTGTCCAGCTTTTGGGGCCACCAGATGCACCCCCTTGTCTTTGCTGCCAGTGCAGGGAACAGGATCGCCTCAAAGCCATCCCCTTCTCACAGCTCCAGCTCTGCCCTTCAGCAAAACCTCCCAAGCAAGGCCACATTCCCACAATTTCTGTCCACGCTCTGTGGTCACTGAGCAGCCCACACACGTGCCCAAGCACACGGTCAGTGGCACGGGGGACAGGGTGACACCCACCCTCCCTGAGCAGGCAGCAGCCAAACGCCCCAGGAAAGCACATTTCAGGTCCAATTAATGCCATCCACGGCTGTGCTGGTGCTGGGCTGGGTACAAGGATATGTTTGCAGAGATAAGTGTGAGTGTAACCTGATGACACAAGTTGCCTGCTTCCAAATGTCAGGCAAAGTTCACCCAACCCATGTGAAACGAGTTAAAATTTAACAGAAATCTGCAAAGTGTTGCGTTGTAAATGAATCCATGATGTGGACGGGAAGCATGTTCAGACACATCCCAAATTTGCCTGAACCATAATATTCTTCTGGAAAAAAAAAAAAAAAATAGAAAAAAGGAGAAGAAAAAAAGGTCGATTTAAAGGAGGAGGCTGCTGCTAAATATGCACGCGCCCCCTCCTTCCCCTGCTGCAAGGAGAAAGTTCTGTCTGAAAACTTCTGAGTCATCCTGCATCGGTTTTGATGTGTCAAAATCGGTTTAAAAATTCACAGCTGAAGCAGCAGCGGGGAGAGCTGAGCCCAGGCACAGGCAGATGGATGCAAAGTGCTGCAGAGCTGAACCGCATCGGGCTCCGCATCCACAACAAGAGTCGTTAAAGCCGAGTGGGCATTAAGGAGGAAAAAGGCTTTTTGGCTTCTTGACACTGTGATGTGGCTTTGTGTTGTTTTTCTCTTTGCTGGCTGCTAATTCTCCCTTTGTCCTGGCGTGGCAGGGTGCAAACCCCTTCGAGCTTTAGAAATGGAAAGTTGTTTTGTTGGTTTTGTGCTCCTTTTCTATAGCAGAGTTCAGCCCCCAAGGCCTCCCTGCCGTGGTCTTTGGGCAGCAGTGGCCAGATGTGACCAGCACAGTCCATCACAGCCCCACGTGGGCTGGGACAGCCTCTCCACGCCTGAGCCATCCCAGGACCCTTTTTCCTTCCCTTTCCACACCCCCTGGCTGAATCCTGCCCAGGTCCTTCATCCCAAGCCTCAGCTGCCAGAAGAGCCGTGTCACAGTAAGGAGGAGGAAGCAGGAGAAATGAGCTCTTGTGCTCTGGCTCACTCCGAGGTTTTTGTCTCTATCTTTTCCATTTAGGGAATTTATTACACTAAGTGATGGATGGAATGGATTAAAAAAAGAAGAGGATGGCCATGGCAGTTTGGAGTGACTGAAGGCTCTGCACACAGCATCCCCATGGGTGGATCAGGGGCTTGGCTCTGGTTTGTGCCCTGCTCCTTGCCACCAATTTAAACCTGTGATCCTAAAGGTCGGTGCTCCTGGCTGCTGCACAGCCAGGCTCTCCCCTGGACACAGCAGGAGTGCAGGAAAACTGTGAGGGATGACTGAGACCCTTGTGTGCTTTTAGCCTGCAAGGGCTTTTCATAGGGGAGCTAAAAACAAATTTAGCACTTAATGCTCTGAAGAGTAAACACTTAAATACCCTATCATCTGCCCAAGTGCTTTGTTTATTATTCAGAGAAGCCAAACTGAAGCAGTTTTCCATGGAGATGTAGTACCTCCTTCAGATTAGCCAGCTTAATTAGATCCTGGTTGCAGCGCACGCTGCTCTGCGCTGATGAGGGAAAGTCAAACAGCCACTTCCAGAGGCCAAGCCTGGGCTCCAGCTCCACCAGGCACAGGGCAGGGTTTTGGGAAGAGAGTGGCAAAGCTGGACATCTCGAGCTCTGGTTCAAGGCTGATCAGTGCAGGTGACAGGGACAAACCCAACACCGGTGCTGGATGTGGACAGGGGTCACCATTCACTCCCAGCTGTGCCAGTCTGTCCCAGCTTCCATCTCCAAACCCCAGCAGGGACAAACCTCACCTCTGGTAAGGACTGACAACTTTAAACAAGCTGTTTTTCCCCTTTTTTATTTTTTTGAAAGGAAGTTGGATGAAAATGCCTGTTTAGTTACTAAATACTGGCAGAGGCCACTCCTGAATAGTGGCTGCCATGACTGGTACTCCCTGAAGCATAAAATCTCCAGTCTCCCATTTACAAGCTATTAAAGCTGTTACATCCCATAATGGAGTTCCTCAGGTGAAGAAGACAAACAAGGGAAAATGCTGAAACACCACCGCGAGGCCTGACACAATAACAGACACGGCACAAGAAGGATGTGACACGGGGAGACAAACAGGAGCGAAATTTATGTCACTGGAGATTACAAGGGCATCGTATATCAGCCATGGAGACGGGCTCTGAACGGGGCTGGCCTAACCTTTCAGGGAAAAAACTTGGAGCAACCACCCCAGCCAAGAGAAAAAGCAGAGCTGGGGCTCTCTGGCAGCATCCTGTGCTCGGGGAGAGCTGGGGAGTTTGGTGGAAAGGAGAGGGAAAGGCCAAAAATGGCACAGTGGCCACGTGCCTGACGTGAAAACTGAAGGTGTTGCTCAGTTATTAAAGATATGAGGCTGGAAAATGTGTGCAGAGATAAGAGACACCTGTGCCGTGGTGTGAGGTGGTTTTTCCTGGGCCCAGTGGCATCACTTTGGGCATCAATGGCTAATCCTGCTGTTTGAGCTGGTGGGGCTGCCCTGATCCCTCCTGAGCCCTGCCCATCACCCCCCAAAGCAGCCCTTGGGTCTCTGGATAAAGCTGTGGGGAAGGGGAAGCCAAAAGCAGAGCAGAGCCCAGATTCCAACATCCCACAGCGTGGAGGGGAATTCTGTCCTTCCAGAAATCAGGAGCAAACTCCTATCACAGGGAAACCCCATTGTGAATGGCTTTAATAACATCACTGAACCAGTCTGCAGGGGAAGGTTTGACCCACAGCTTGTGGGATTTGAATATTCCTATATCAACTTTCTCCTGTTCACCCAAAAACCTGTAAATAGCCATGAAAACCCAGGAACAGGAGAAGGGTGTTGCCCTTCGGTTGGATTTGGTGTAATGTGAGTACTTTGGACTTTGCTTAGCACTCAGATGAATTATTGGCTCCTCGTCCTTCAGCTCAGAACCTTCTTTTCTTGCTTTAAGTGACTATTTGCAAACATGTGATGTCTGCCCTGTCAGAGCACAGCCCCCAGTCTGCACCTTGCAACTGCTCTCAGGAGTGTCAGAAATTATCAGGAGAGGCTGGATATGGCCCCTGCTGTTTCACAGAGCATCTCAGGTTGGAAGGAATCCATAAGGATCATCAAATCCAACTCCAGGACAGATCCATATGACCCAGAGCATCATCTGGGTGCTCACTGAGCTGTGCTGTGAGCACTTCCCTGTTCCAGTGACACATTATATGCTGGGAAAGGGAGAAATCCGAAGCAGTTTTTCCCATGGTCACAAAATCAACCTATGACCACAATGTGACCTGAATATTGGGAATATCTGTGTCATTTCCAGCTGGTTTTGGTGCTGGAAATGCCTTTATCAGCCTGCCCCAGTGCCAGGGTGCAAAGCAGAGATGCCTCCTGCTGCCCTGTGCCTGCCAGGAAGGGTGAGCCCAAGGTGGAATTAGGATTTAAGACCCCATCTAAGGATGATGCTGCAGAATGAGAGGGTCCTGCATGAGCTGGCTGCTCAGCTGTGAGTCTCCTGCAACTCCCAGCCCTCATTATTTCACTCCAAGTCAGCGCAGCAGCAGTGTCAGACTTCAGAGTAAAAACTGTCCTACTTTCAAATGACTGAATGCAGCCCGTGCCTCAGATTCCTCAGGCTCCCAGTGGCGTGGGCCTCTCAGGTCTGGATGGGTTCCCCTCCATCCTCGGGTTACATCAGCTGAAATTGGGGTGGATCTGCCTGGCCCCAGCTCAGTAAATTGCCCTGCTGCCTCAGCTGGCAGCGACGTGGGGGCAAGGTTGCTTCAGTGCCAGATGAACTCACCACGGGAGCATTCCAGCCTCGGCGCGAGCGCGTCTGTCAGACACCCTCACAAATAAAAAATGCCCTTTCTTCTGCAGCCCCACAGAGCAGCAGCTCTGCCTGGAGCCCAGAGGCAGCGGCAGAGCCCCCTTCCCTTCTTCCTTCCTTCCTTCCCCCTCAGCAGGCGGAGATATTGCGTTCATTCATCTCGGGGGCCGCGCTGAGCTCGCCGCCTGACAATGCATTATGGTGATGTAGGTCTTCATTTCAGCGCTGTCAGCGACTGCAACAACTGTATCCATTACCCACCAGGCCAAACAGGGGCAGTTCCCCCCAGCTCCTCCACCTCTGGGGACATCCCCAGGCCCTGTCCCGCTCAGGAGGCTCCGGGAGGGAGGGCAGTGCCCGGTGCTCCGGGTTTGGGATGGGGAAAGGGGGAGCCAGGAGGAGATGGATGGCCCCGAGTGCCACGAGCACAATGAGGTAATTCCACCCAGCAGAGCCTCATCAATCCCCCGGCTCCGGCGCGGCGTCCCCACGGCCGAGGATTGCCGGGGCCATAGCCCAGGTGTGTGGCTGTCATGGAGATAAAAGAGGCTTAATTAAGACCCAATAAGCTAAGTGATTTGTTATCTCGGCGCAATATATTACTCCAGCCCATCGATCCCAGCAAAGCACAAGTGTCCAAGAGACACGGACCAGGCTGGATCCCTCCTTGGAGAATATCTGCCCTGGAATTCCCTCTGGAGTGCCAGTTCCTGCTGCTGGCAGAGGCCAGGAACAGCCCGTAACATCTCCTCACTGCTGGGCATCCCCACAGAAATATCAGGATTTGCTTTGCCCAAGGGAAGAACACAGTGGAATCTGGGAAAAGGCACTTTATGGAAACTGCATGAGCTCAGCTGTGGAATGGGAAGCCCCAAGGCTTGTCCCTGTCCCAGGCAGAGCTGGATGTCCCCGAGCAGGGAGCCAGGTCCTGGACACACATGCCATGACCTTGGTGCTCCAGTCCAGCCAGCACCACACATCCCCAGAGCTGCTGAAACATTCCCTTCCCAGCTAAGATCAAACCATTTATTTTTCAAAACTTGAAGGAGGGGTGAAGGGGAGAGGGAGGGGAACCCAATTCCTTTAACATTCGAAATGTTAAACTGTTCATGGAGTTCTTTGATCTTTTGAGGTTTTGCTGCAAAGGGAACACCCTTTCCCCATTGGTTTACTGAGTCACGCTTATTACTTCAATGCAGAAATATCCTTTATGTCAAGTGTATAAATATCCAGCTCTAAGCTTCAGAAGCTTTTTCCTTTTTTCTTTTTTTTTCTGTCTGCCTTTTTTTTTTTTTTTTTTTTTTGTGTGCCTTTTTTTTTTTTTTTTTCCCCGGAGGAGCATGTTTCACGCTCTCCCGGAGCCGCCTGCATTCTCTCCCTCGCAGCCACAGTGGCTTCCCAGCAGGAAAACTGGGAAGGGCGCCTTGCAGGGAGCACCCAGGGCCGCCCCTCTCTGCATCCTCCCCACATTTCCTGTGGGGAATTCGACAAAAAAGCAGGAGGGAGGAAGAGAGTAGAACACGCAGCCTGGATCTGCAGTTGTGCCAAGATGCCAGGATGCCCCTATTGCAAGGAGGCGCACCTCCCGTGGGATGCGCAATAAAAAAAAACAAACAATAACACGGGGTTGGGGAGCGGCTGCACGGCTCTCCCACGTTTTCTCCCGCAGCTCCGGCATCTCGGGGCCGAGGCCGGGGTTCAAAGTGGCCGCAGGTGCGGAGGAAAAGCCCCGGGCTGGCAGAGCCCGGCTGGCAGAGCCCGGCTGGCACGCGATGCCGGCGGCGCCCACGCGTCCGCCCGGACCTCCCGCAGCCCCGGCTGGAGCCGGGCCGGGCCGGGCCGCTCCTTCCCGCGACTTGGCCCCGAGCTACGTCTGCGATTGGGCTTGTCGGAGCGGTATTGATGGCGGGCAAGCCGGAGCTTGAGCAGCGGGAGCCCCGGGAGTGTTCGCTTCCATGGGGAAGGAGGCGGTGATCCCCCTGCGCGGTCTCGGCTGAGGGATGCTGAGTGCAGCACCCTCCTGCTTTGTTTCAGCTTCCGAGCAGGATGTCGCCTCCAGGACAGGCCATCCTGGTGCCACGGGTGTGCCAGGTAGTGTAAAGTGTGTTTGAAACCGTGGCACAGCTCAACAGCTCTGGATTTCCTTCTTCTTTAAGGAAAGAAAGACCCTGCAGTGTTCAGCAAAGCGTGAGCCTGGCTCAGACCTGGACACGCTTAGCCAGGCAAACGGAGGCGTTCCCGAGAGCCTCCCCAAATCGGGACAGCATTCCCACTCCAGCCAGCCGTGTCTGAGAGGAGTCAAAGCTTTCAGGAGTCACATCCCCTCTCCAGTTCTTGCTGTGAGCTGAGGTGGATGCTCAGAGCTACCTCACGTCACCACCTCTGAGGACCACCAAGCAGACTCCTGACCAGCTGCGTGTCCTGTGTCCCCAAATCAGGAACTACATCAGGAATGACAACCTGGAGAGCTGTGGCAACAACCAGAGCCCTCACCTGGCAGAGGGGTCAGGGCTGGTGCTGTGCCAGAGCCCGTTCAGGGCTGTGTCCTGCCCTGTGCTCCCTTCCTCTGCAGCACAGCAGGGATGCACCAGCATCACCCCCTCGTGTCACCTGGGGGTCCCAGATGCTTTGGCTGGAAGTGCCACATCCAGGAGTGCTGGGTGGACCCTGATCCAGCCCTGGCCATCCTAGGGGCTGAAAGTGGGAGCTGTTCTGGCCACTCCAAGCCCAGCTGTGCTCAGGCTGATGAGGCTCCTAGCTAACACCTATCCCTCTTCATCCCAGCATGGAATTGGGTCCGTGCTTTCCTTTGTCTTCCTTTTTTCCCCCTGGCTGGAGGTCACACCCCCACATTACATAACCAGGAGCCAGCTCTGAGCAGAGCAAGGAAACTTGACATTCACATAACCTGCCAGGCTCCCTCCAACAGGGATTATTAAGTCATTGGAGTCTGTTAGCAAATTTTCCCAAATACTTTTTGCTTCTTCCCAGGGGCACCTTGATGGTTAATGATCTCAAACTACAGGCTGGGCTTAAATTCACCCACTCCGGTCAAACAACTTCCAGTGATCCTCAGGGTGTGGGAGAGCTGCGGAGGGAGGGGCCAGGAGGGAAAAATTCCCACAAAAGGATGCTCCTGTTGAGTGGCAGAGGGAGGGGAGGGCTGGCAGAGGGGAAGGGGAGAGGTGCCCACCCCAGGGAGGGCTGAGGGGGTGATCCCTGTCCTCCCTGGGTGACACACACCCGCTTTTCTCCTCGGCTGAGCTGGCAGCCCAGGGCGGTATTTCTAACAGGCAACTGTATTGCCTAACTGGAGACAGAATAAAAAAATAATCATAAAAAAACCAGTCGGGCAGGCCAGTTGAGTAGAGAGGAGATAGGTTTCACCCACCTGCAGCTGACTTGTCCTCACGTTCTCAGGCTGAGCAGTGTGCACATCAACACCTGAGGAGCTGAGGCTGGTGGCAGGGGACATCCCCTGGCCCCAAACCCCACCCAGGAGCAGCATCAGTTCAAAATTCACCCTTTTTTCAAGGTACCCCTCATATTTTTGTGCTTGCTGAGAAGCAAAGTCTGGAGGAAGGGTTACAACTAAAACCCAAGGCGTGGGTAAAGGGGAAACCCCACAGAGACTCCTCTTATTTTAGACCCATGACTTTTAAAACGAATATTATACACTTAAAAGGAATTCTGATCCATTTGGCATTTAGAAAAGCCTTCATAATTTTTTATGAATATCAGTAAAACTAGCAATAATAATGAACTGATGGCTACCAAAGTGTGCCTCCAGGTAACTCTGAATAATTTCCACTCGGATAAGTACAGCTCTCTGATCCCCATGACCCCACAGCTTTGAAAACCCTTTGAAAAACCAGAGGAGGCCGTGATTTCCATCCCAAGCTGGTTTTGGTTAATATCTGTGAGGAAGTCACCTGGGTATATCCGACATGAGGTTCAGCACTGGCATGGGGCTGCAGAAAACTCTCTGATTCCCCATGAACCCCTCATGCACCCACCCCACAGCTCCCAAGACAGGGGATGGAGCCTTGCAATGGATCCCCTGACATCCCTCAGTGTCACCAACCCCTTCTGGGGGCAGAGAGCAGGGACCAGAGAGCCAAAAATTCACCTTCTCTGCAAAGTTGCTCTTGGAAGGAGATTTGTCACATGAGCCTGTTTGCTCCAGAAATAAATCTCCCTTTAAGGCAGGTAAATCTCAGGCAGAATCTGTAAGATACCCTAATGTGGCATTAAGCTGAAGTTAAGGTTATATTCCTCCAGGGATGCCAGATGGGATTTGCTTTCCTTGAAGACAGGACACATATTTTAACTTTAATGGGTTGATGGAGCCCCTTTTATCTTGTAAATATGAATGAGGAAAGGAGAGCTGTTAAATAAATGGAGGGGTTTTACCTGAACCTTTTTCCCTGTCATTGGCTTGGACTGTGCAAAAGACCTTTGTTTTCTCAGCGGAAAACTCGTTCAATCATTCAGAAAGGGAACTAAATGCCTTTTGAGAACATAACCTTTATTTTCTAGATAAATGGTTCACTCAGAGCAATTTGCATGTGGGAAGCTGGTATATGGCACAGGGAAAAAAAATTATATTTAAAACCCAATAGCAATGTAGGTCATGATACAAACATCTACTGCTGAGATGACTTCTCTGGGGTTGGAGAGTTAGGGAGCTCAAGGCAATAGAAAAAGATGAGGAGGGTTTGTGCAGCAGCTCTGCTTGGGGCTGGGTGGGTACAGGGAGGAGTGAACTGATCCAGAGTGGTCCAGACAAAAAGGGCTGGGCCTTGGGAAGATGCAGATGAGAAATTCTACAAATGGTTCTGCAGCCTTGCCCCCAAAGCTGGCTTTGCAAACCCATCCCAGCCCCTCTCTCTTTCCAGAACTGTTATCACCAGAAGTGCCCCATTGCCTGGAGCTGTCACTCCGACCCCAGTGACACTTGGCCACCTCTGCCCAAGCACAATTCCCACAGCAAAGCCAACCAAGGGAGCTGCTGCTGCCACACCAATAGGGAGGGACAAACCAGCATTCAAACCATTGGTGCCTCATCTTCCTCCAGCAGCAGATTTCCCTAAAGTTCTCCAAATCAGTGCACCCCAAAACTTCTCATCCCCATCAAAGCTGCTACAAACAGACTCACTGCTCCAAGCCACCTAATCCAGCCCAGAAACAACCCCCAGACTTCCAAACCTTGGGCTGGGGACTACAACCCTGCCCTCTAAATTGAGACAGGACCCTGCGAGGCATCCACCCCGCTCCAGGTTGTGCCCCTGCCACGGCGTGGAGGAGGCAGAGCCTGGGAAAGGCGCCGGCAGCAGCTGCGGCAGAGCCCGGTGCCAAGCCCAGCTGCTCGTTAATTAGGGTAACATGTTGTCTCTTGTACACACCTCCAAAGACGCTGCATTAGCTTGATAAGTATTTAACACTTGGCACGGGGGGAAATTTCCACTTAGCATCCAGCAGCGCTGAGCTGCAGGGAGNTAGGGAGGGACAAACCAGCATTCAAACCATTGGTGCCTCATCTTCCTCCAGCAGCAGATTTCCCTAAAGTTCTCCAAATCAGTGCACCCCAAAACTTCTCATCCCCATCAAAGCTGCTACAAACAGACTCACTGCTCCAAGCCACCTAATCCAGCCCAGAAACAACCCCCAGACTTCCAAACCTTGGGCTGGGGATGACAACCCTGCCCTCTAAATTGAGACAGGACCCTGCGAGGCATCCACCCCGCTCCAGGTTGTGCCCCTGCCACGGCGTGGAGGAGGCAGAGCCTGGGAAAGGCGCCGGCAGCAGCTGCGGCAGAGCCCGGTGCCAAGCCCAGCTGCTCGTTAATTAGGGTAACATGTTGTCTCTTGTACACACCTCCAAAGACGCTGCATTAGCTTGATAAGTATTTAACACTTGGCACGGGGGGAAATTTCCACTTAGCATCCAGCAGCGCTGAGCTGCAGGGAGGGAAAGGTGGCACAGGCAGGGCAGGAGGTGGCACTGCCAAGGGGATCCAGCCTTGCCCTGCTGGGACAGCATCAGGCAGCAGCTGAGGGGGTTCTGGGCTCTGCCACCACACTGGGAGCTTCCAGCCCTGGGAAAAAGCCCTGGCTGTGTGTCCTGGGTTTAATCCACCCCTCTCCTGGGGGTTGTGGCTGCTCGTGCCTTGCTTTGAGAGGCCTTTGGAGCGTGCTGGCCGTGACGGGCCCGCTGTGCCGCACACATTGTGCCGGGGGCAGGTACCGTGCAAACACACTGCCAGGGCCAATGTGCTGCTGCCTCAGAGACATCTTCATCCCCACAGCTGCCTTCCCGCAGGGGGGCTGCAGGGAAAAGGGCCAGACTCAGCTCCTGGGACAGCGGGATACCCCCAGAGCTGAGGGAAGCTGAGCT
Organism: Thryothorus ludovicianus; assembly: GCA_013397245.1. Lineage (NCBI taxonomy): Eukaryota > Metazoa > Chordata > Aves > Passeriformes > Certhiidae > Thryothorus > Thryothorus ludovicianus. Next base: position 307,194 of record VZTB01017345.1, read on the forward strand.
GGGACCCAGCCAGCCCGCAGAAAAATGGTCCTTGCTGCAAAAGTCACCTTTGGCAAGCACAATTCCCTCCAGATAGGGCAGGGATGAGGGTGATCAGACTCTCTCCAGCTTTGGGGACTCATCCCAGCCACACATAAATTGGGGTGGGGAGCTGGTCCCAGTCCATCGGGCACTGCCCAAGCCTTACACAGGGCTGGGCAGCAGCCCAGCCTCCTCTTTCCACTACCAGGCTGCATTAGCATTTTCCATATGTTTCAGTGCAGATAAATCTTTTGTCTGAATCGAAATCAGTAATTATGAGTCAGTGTTAGCACACAGCAGGTGAGTCAGGCACAGAGGCATTTTTGCCTTGTACCCTCAAGCTCTAAGACAGATCACTCTTGTGTGTGGTCTTTGTTCAGGGCTTTCACAAACTTCACGGGCAATCCACCAGCGAGTTCAGCAACCCCCAGCCAGAGCTGCCACCTCCTCCTCAAATCCTCAGGGTGGGAAAGCACCTGCAGCACCTGGGAAATGCACAGGCAGTCCCTGCTCACTCCATGCCCTGTTCACTTGTGTGGAGCTCTGGCAGGACGTGGGTTGGTAGAGGGGATGTTTTATTGATGGGTGTGGCTGGTTGGAGATTTGTCTCCCCACTCCCTTTGATCCCCCCACCCATCTCCTTATCCCATCTCCTCTCCTCACACCCCCGTGGAGTTCAGCCCCATCCTTCCCTCCACTGTGGCACTTCATCCTCCCACACACCAGGGCTACAGAAAAATGATCAAACCCCGAGAGGTGTGGTGGGCTGTGGGTTGGTTTGGTCACCCAGGTGCACGGAGGGAGCTCCAACCCCATAGCCACCCTGGAGAGCCCATCCCAACTGCTGAGCCAAGTTTTAAAATGTGTGGGCAGAGCAGTACATGGCCTGAATCCTGCGTCTCTGCAAGGGCCACGTGTTAATGCCACCAAGGTGAGACTCACGGCCCTTCTGCTCCCTGGGAGTGGAATCTCTTTAGGGGCTTTGTCCTAAAAGATAGGAAAGCCAGGGCTCCAAAAGTTATTAGGAGAGAGAACTGAGTCCAAGATATCCTCACATCCAGCATGATCATCTAAACTCCATTTAATTTAAAGGTGCCACCAGAGAGTAACAGCACCCTGATGAGTGCCACAAGCCAGCACTGCACACGCAGGAGAGGGACAATGTCCCAACCCTCCTTGTCTGAGGCACAGCAGAGATAAAAATCCCACTGGCATGAGCCGGGAAGGAGCTGTCAGCCCTCAGCTCTGTGCAGAGATTAGCCCAGCGAGCCTGGTTGCTTTCTTTGCCTTAAAGCACTGGAAACCCGACAAAAAAGACTTTGTTTACTGCCCGTCCTAAACGGCTTAGGCAGGGGCAGATGAGCTGAAAGCTTAGACACGCTGCAGAGCTCCAGCCAGATGTGGTTTCCAATGGCCGAGTTAGGCACCTCTGAAACCTGAGGTTTATTAATGAAGGTGCCTGCTGAACCATAACGAGCTGTTGTAATTACCTCGGCCGCAGCATCCCCGCGGCCGGACAGCACCGCCACGAGCGCCCGGCCGAGTGACCACAGCACCTTGGGGAGGTGAGGAAAGAGGTGAGGGTCATTCCCCACGATGACAGGCTCTGGTGGATGGCTGGGGAGAGATAACAACCATCGGGATCACCCTGATAAGGGATGAGAAAGCTCCAGGGGCGAGCAATAATTACGTGTGAAGGGCAATGTTTCCCTCAGAGCCCTCCAGAGCTGAGGATGCTCCGCTGAGGGACCAACCCCAGCCAGGCTGCACCAAAGTTCTGTCTCTGTGGGGTGAGCACTGGGCAGGAGAATCCTTCCCTGCAGCCCAGATGGTCCTTTCCCAGTTCAAACCAGTGCAAGGAGCAGAAATGAGGGGCGCTCTCCTCATGGCAATTCCATAGGTTGATCCCAAGCCCACTGGTCACCTGTGGATGAGCTCTTGGATGCTCAGGAAATGGTGCCGGGAGCAGCTTCAACTGCAGCCAGCCCAGAGCCCTCAGCAGAGGGAATGGAAAAACCACCACGGCTGAGGACCAGAGAATCATCTACACCAAAGCACCAGGTTGGTGGAGAACAGGAAGACCAAGGAAGACAAATCTCAGCATTTGACAAAGCAGGGGGACCAGGTGACCCTCCCCAGTGGGGGCACAGACCTGTCTTCCTCCTCCTCTGTTCCCCGAAGCACAGCCCTGCTGATGGAAGTCAGCACCTCGCCGAGCAAACACTCACTGGGAGCTTTTCACACCTGGTTTAGCCTCTTGAAGTTTCACACCAGTGAAGAGCTGTGACCTCAGGAGGGGAGGGTATCAGCTCTATTTCCCAAATATCAGCAAATTGTGTGAGAGAAAGAGATATGCTAAGGGGGCAGACTGCTCAAACCATTACCATCCTTCTTAGTACCACTTAGCTGAACCGTTAAAAAGATCCAGGGCTCCCAAAGACAATTAAGCTCAAGGGAAGCCATAAATCTCAATAAACATCAAGCCAAGTTTTCTTCACTGCTTGAAACAACAGATATAATTTCATTGGTTACTGAGCTCATGCTCCCAAAGGGATTTCAGATAAAAAGCCACTTATTCAAAACACCAAACCCAGGCTTCTCCTGTCTCTCAGGCTACCGAGGGGTCAGATTTCCCAGCATGGGAACATGTGCCCCGCGGTCTGCAGAGGTGGAGCCTGGCTGCAGCAAACCTCTGCAGATTTATGATGTCTGTGGCACGGAGCTGTGACCTGCCACCAAGGTCAGGCACCTGCCTGGGGAGGTGGCTGATCCCGATGGGAGGCAGCCAGGGGGAAGGAGGGGATTTGGGTGCTGGACACAGCCCTCCATCCTCTGCTGGGCTTGGCAGGACACGGAGCTGGGGGAGTTGAACGCCTGCTCTGGGACCCCAGGGACCAAGGTCACACACGGCCAAGGTTGTGGGGAGCATTTTCTGTGTCTCCAAGCTGGCTTCCACCCCTGCCTCGTTATCTCTGAGGTGTGCTTGAGGAGCCCAAAGGGGCAGCACAGAGCACATCAGATCTCCCAGCTGCCCCAGGAGCCTCCTGGCACTTTGCCCTTGTACCGTTTATCCAGCTCCTCTCCCACCCATGTGCTTTCCTGCAGAGGTCAGAGTGAAAGCCGTGCCAAGGCAGCACATGCCAGCCTCAAGTCCTCACTCCAGGGTTTTTTCCTGGCGGGTTCTGTGCTCAACGGGGCTGGGGCCTCGGTTTTGACAGCTCTCTGCAAGGTCATTCCATCCGCCAAGCGCTGCTTTCTCGTGCTTTGATTTAAGTTCTGGCATGCCTCTTGTATTGATTTCTCTCAGATGTATTTTATGGGGAATAAGCACTCAAACCAGGAGGCCAAGACCTCCTGCATTGTGCACGGCATAGTAATGGATGAGCTCCCTCTCACACTCCCTCCCTCCCCTTGTCCCCAATTCTCTCACCTTTTATTTAATCCACTTGCAAATTCAGTGGGGTGAAGGATGGCAAATGCACAAACATGTGAAATGTCCCTGCTTTGGTTGCTTCCCTGGGAGAGCCAAACAGGGGATGGTTTTGGGTTGAGAGTAGAAAGACTTCTCCCAGTTTTTATCAGGAGTTTCAGCTCCAAAAGCATTTCCCTGGTTGAGACTGTCTGTGGGATCTCCTTGACCACTGCCCAGTGGCCAAGAGCCTCAGGATGCACAAAGAGTTCAGCCTTGTCATTATTTAGCACCTAAAAGCTGCAGATGATAAAACTAACTAAAACTTCAACTTTTCTCCCCAAGAGGAACCACCTTTACCACCAGAAGGGATGGGAGGGAGTGTCCTCATCTCTGTTCTGCTGTCTGTGCAGAGTATCCAGGGCCAACCACATCCAAACATTCCAGGGAAGGCTTTTCTGCCAGCTGGAAACCTCCTGACCTCAGCAGAGGTGGAGACACGCAGGATCCTGGGGGACAGCCTGAGCTCTCCGGGTTTCCAGCCCAGTGGTTTATCAGCATCCAAGATGTGCACTCTGGGTTTGCTGCATCCAGCACTGCTGGAGGTGACCTTGGCAGTGCTGGTGTCCCATTTAAACCCCAGCCTTAGGTGAGACCTAAAAATCACCACCAGAAACAGCAGAACATTTCAAGGGACAAACCCTCAGCAGAGCCGAGGGATGGGTTGTCCCTATTTTAGTAAACAAGCTACCTGGGATCCCTTATTGCCAGCATCAGGTTTCCCTAAATCCAGAACCCAGGCTGCTGAAATGATGACATTGCTGTAAAAATGAGGACTCCAAAACTCCCATTCAATTTATTTTCCCCTGACAACACAAGCCCAAGGAGTGAGGATTTGGAAGGCGGCCCTCGTTCTGTCCACAGGAGGAATAAAAACATGGTTATTGTTTTTCTCAGTGAATTGCAAAGCCTGTTTTTAAGTGAAACCTGAGCTTCCCGTCTCATCACGTGCTTCCAGGAGCTCGAGCTTTAGGAAAACCAAATACTTTCAAACTCTGGATAAGACCATTAGAGTTGCTTAATTTCCTTTATGTCCATCTGTTTCAGTTCAGCTCAGTTGCTTCTGTCCCAGACAAGACATTTGGCTCTTCTAAATAAATCTTATAGCCCATTTGGATTAAAGACTTTCTGATGCAGCCTCTGAATATAATCCCTCTGATTTGCATCTCAAAGAAATCGAGTTAAAACCGACTAAGAGCCATACACGGAGTGCTTGGAATTGCCGGAGTATGCGAAGCACTCACGAGGTCCCATATGGATAATGGTGCTTTTGTTTGGAATTGATCATGAACTCCTGCGTTCCCCTGGCTGTGCTCGCACCAGGCACACTCCGGGGCTTTCGAGGCAGACAGGGTGAAAACAACATTGGTTAATTTTGTTGTTGTCCGAGGCTCGAAGTCTTACACCCCAGAAACCTGCGGGGAAAAGTGTGAGACGCTCTCAGAGAGGCTGGGGTTGGCAGATGCCACCGCGGGGCCAGCGGAGGATGAATGAATGAATTAATAAATTTATGAACGAACAGCAGACCCCACTAGAGCTCCACCAGCTCCGGGATCATCCTGTTCCTTAACTCCACGAGGTGTTTTCCGACAGGAGGGAGAGCTGGGAGCTTTGCCCCGTGCTGGTCACCCCCAGGCAGGGGTCTCAGAGGTCCGTGCGCTGCTGTGCCGCTGTCCCCAGGCTGCCCAGCTGGAAGCGTTATCTCATTTTTGGAGCAGCAGAGCTGGGTCACGGGATGCCGGGGTGCTATTCCTGGCCGTGACGCCGCCGCCTTCCTGCCCAGGCAAATGCTTTTCCCCTTTCCGTGTCCCAGGGTACCTGTCTGTGACACATGCCTTGCGAAACGGCTCCGAGATTCCCCAGATAAGAGGCTCCGTTCGAGGCTCGCTGCCGGAGTGATTTTGGCAGCAGCCCAAAGCGCTCCCTCGCTGCTTGTCCCACTGATCCCTCTCAGGAGCTTCGAGGTGTTTGTGGCGCTGAGGCGTGGGAACAGCTGCTTCCCTCTTTTTAACCCTCAGAGCGGTAAAATCCCGGGGAAAAAAATTAAAAAGGAAAACTTACATAACCCTAAAAAAAAAATAAAATAAGGAAAGCCTTGCCGCACCACCAGTGCTGTGCTCTAAATGGATTTAAGGGAGCGATTCAAGACCCTGTCACAGCCTCCTCCAGTGACATAATTATAAAAGAAATGGACATGGTTGCATTGACAAACTCCAAACCTCCTCCCAAAGATCCTGAGATTATCAGCTCCTCGGCACGGCGGGGAACTGAGTCACGGAGCTGGGAGGCGGTTTGGGTATCAGCCCTGGAGGGTTACTGCAGAGGATCAGATCCCCAGCGGGACACGGGCAGGAATCCCTTCGCTAGGGCAAAGCAGACACCCACGCTGCTAATAATGATAATAATTAATTACCGGGACTGAGCAGAACTGCCCCAGCCTGAACCTTTACCCAGAAAAACCTCATTTTCTCTGGATGAGAAGAGCCTGGCTTGTTTACCACTGAGGAACAGGAGGGGAGAGCCGAGCTGGACCCAGCCCTTCATCCCCTCCCCTCTGCCACAGCCCCAGCACCATCGCAGGGCCATTAAAATTCATTTCCACAGCTGAAACCAACTGCCCGTAATACAGAACCTGCTGCAGCTGTGGTTCAGCGTGGCACCTGAGAGCTGCGAGGTTAATGACACAGGGCTGTCAGCAGCCTTAATTATATTCCCATTTTTCCAGCCCTTGATTAGCTTTAGAGCTCATCTGGTGTCAGAAATTTGGTGCCTAAGCTTTGACAAAAGTGTTTCATTATTACTTAATAAACGGGCAGAGAGGGAGGGCATGTCTTTAAGCTCTGGCTTGTAAAAGCTTTCTCTTTTTTTCAGCTTTTTTTTTATTATTGAACCTCTCAAAAGCTCCCTTACCTCAGCCATTTAGGCTGACCCCATTCTCACTGCCCAGCCAAGAGCCCCCCACATTGCTGGGACCCCCAAACCTGTCTCAAATTCCCCCATAAATGTGCTCAGTTCAGCTGGGAGCCTGCTGCTCTCTGGCTGCTGATGGCCAATTAATAAGAATCATTTATTACTGTTCTATCGCCCTTAAAATGAGCCAGGTGTTTGCAGGGAAAAAAATAATAAAATAAAAGGAGATTTTAAAACAATAATAATAAAAGCACAAGCTTCGAATCAAAAGACCCAAACGGCTTAAAATCTAAAGCAGAGCTTAGGTTCTTCTTGAGATTCAATTTCCTCCAGCTCTCAGTGAAGTTAATTAGCTTGAATATTAATAGAAGTGGTGAGAAGGAGCCTGGTGTCTTTGAGCTCCCTCTCTAAAAACACAGGGAGCTCCACCACAAACCTCGCTGGGGCCGAGGGTCCCCCCAGCAGCTCCCTGTCCTATCTCAGACCCCCAAAAGCAGCTTGCTGCCCAATCCCCAATGAATTCCCCCCAAATTTTATCACCTCTCAATGTTTGGGGTTTTTTATCCTTTCGCAGGAAATTCCTGGAGTGGAAATTTGAGCGAATAATCGCAAAATACAGGACTGCAATCGCTGGGTGCCTGGAGGAGGTTTTTAAAGCCGAGGGTGGCTCTTCAGCATCTTGAGCTGAATATTCCCTCCCACCTGGCCTGGCAGTCAATCCCCTAAATCCCTCCTGTGTTTGTGAACACGGCTAACAGCATTTTCCCTGTTTCTGTGAGGATGAGAGGGGCCTGCCCACAGGAGCAGCAACGTGGGGTAGGGTTTATGGTGCTGGTGTCTCTCTCTGGCCTTGGCCACGCTCCTGGCAGTTGCCTGAGATGAAGGACGCTCTCAATGACTTTATCCTTGACCTCTGATCAGTCAGGAACCACGGAAGTTTCCAGCACCTCCAAGCAACTTAATGTTTAACTTCTGCTGTAGCTTCTGGACACTGATACAATTTTGGCTTTGCGAAGGCAGCCAGGGCTGGAAGGAGCTGACTGCAAATCATTAGCAGCACTGTTCTCACCCTGGTTCTTGGCTTTTTAATTGCCAGGCAGAGAGACACGAGACATTCACTGCAAAAAAAGCTGCGACCACGTGGAATTCGTCTTGTTTGAGGTTTGTGATGGAAACCAGGTTGGTATTAATGGAGCCACTTGCAGTGTCTCCAGTGGTGACAGCACTGGAGTTTGGCTCAGAAGTTTTCCAGAGGCTGGAGGTGGGCAGGGAGCAACAACAGCATTTAGTGAATGGCCTCAGCTCAGCACAAAGTGGGTGTGTGGGATATTTTTGGCTCATTTGTGTCTGATGTTCCTGTCCCTTGGGTGATTAAAACAAGCCCCATCAAAAAGGGACCATGGGGAGGCTGGTGACTTCTGCACGTCCAGCTTGTAAATTATTCCTGTGTCCAGGAATCCCTGAAACAAGGAAAGAATCCACCTCCTTCCCTTTCCCCTCCAAGTGAAAAAGAAGTTACTTGTTTAGGAGGGAAAATCAGCTGGGGCAGAAGTGGTTTTCCATCCATGAGGAAGGCTGAGGTGGTGTCTCATGGTGGCTGAGGTGGACATTCCCTCTGAATGGAGAAGGACTTTGGTCCAGCTGCCTCCCAGCAAGGCACCAGTAACACCAGTACCACCAGCCCTGCAGCCTGTCCCTGTGCCATTCCCAGGGCTGGCAACGAAGGGCAAACACCAAACACTCATTGCAGGGAACCCACCCAGGCTAATAACAGTATTAATTACAGCACACGGCCCCTTCTTCCCACTGTAAATCTCTATTAGCAATAAACTGGAAGGGTCATAAAAGGGAGTTTACAATGAACCCACCAGGCAATATGTGCCTGAATCCTTGGCTTTGTTGCAGCTGGCAATAAAGCTGTCTTTTATTAGAGCACATACCCTGCCCTGGAGATAACGTACAGGGCCCAGGACTCCTCGAAGAAATGATGCAAAGCTGTTTTGTTGCGCTTTGATTTGCTGCAGGGCCGTGTGGAGGTGGGAAAAGCCGAGGGATCCGGGTAACAGGCTCCTGTTCCCTCGCTCCCAGCCTGACACTGAATCACCAGAGCGGGAACAGCCTCGGTAATTCTACATCGTAAATGTTCCCCTGCCCTGCGGGGGGGGAAAGCTCGAGGAAACGGGGAAAAAAGAAAAAAGGGAAAAATAAAATAAGAAAAAAAAGTTGGAGGTAAATTAAGAAACAGAAGGAAATCTCTGGTGTGAGAAAAGAGTAGCAAATGGTTGTGGTGGTGTCATGGGCAGGGGTTAACGTTCAAGCTTCTGTTTTTGTTTGTAAAAGTTGGGAGCAAATAGTGGTGAATATCTTAGAAATAGGCACAGATCCATCCAAGGGCACAAGGGCCAGGCCTGGAAGAGATTTGTTGGCTTCAAAGTCCTAGGCAGGCTCTGGTTCCAAAAGAGGAAAAATATTAAAAAAGAAGGGGGAAAAAACCCAAAAAACACATGGGACATGAGAGAAGCACCCAGACAGGTCCCAGAAAAGATTTCTCTCTCTCTGCTTGCCTCCCCAGCAGCCACAAAATTGGGCTTTGATGCTCCTTGTAGGTCCTTTCCAAGCCAGGCTGTGATTCTGGGAAAGTTGGCTTTGCTGAAGGACAAACTCCACCTCGGCCAGGATCACCACCAGGGTCACTGGACAGCCCAGAGCTGCCCCTCTTCCCACTCCTGTCCCAGCATGGGGTGCCTTCAAGCCCTGAAATGGGGACCTGGATCCTCAAGGCCTTTCAAGAGGCACCAACACTCATCAATTTAAGCTCGGTGGAAGGTGCTGTAGACACCAGTGTGAAATCACCAGTTTTATTTAGCTCACTGCTCAGGCAGGATTGTTCTGAAGTGCAGATCAGCCCTGCTCTCTTATATATCTTGCAGTCTTAAAAGCAACAATTCTGTCACCTCTGGAGCCATTTCTCTGCTGTTTGCAGCCTTGCTGGAGCTTCAGTGTTTAGCTGGAGGGCTTCATCTCCTTCAGACAGCCACCTGTCAATTATCCATCCCCTCCATAAATAAAATAAACGGCTGGTGGCTTTTGTTGTACCCATAAAAAGTGATTCTGTCTCTGTGTTTGCAGTAAAGCTGGTGGCACCGTGCTAGGAGAAGGCAAGCAGATTTTTCCAGGGAGTTTAATACCTGGCTCCAGCACTGTGGTTTGGATTTTCTTTCAAGCTGAAATTCAACCACACTGCTGCCTTTATGCTGCTCTGAGGTGTGTTTCCATTCTTGTAAACACTCACAGTTTTGGGACTGCTCTTGGACGTGTTATTGCTCGGAGAAGCTGTGGCTGCCCCTGGGAGTGTCCCAGGCCAGGTTGGACAGGGCTTGGAGCAACCTGGGACAGTGGGAAGTGTCCCTGCCCATGGCAGGGGGTGGAATGGGAAGAGATTTAAGGTCTCTTCCAACTCAAACCATTCTGGGATTTTATGTCTGCTGCCCTTGGGCAGTAGTGAGACCCCATCGTGGCTGTCAGACGAACAGGACAAGTGCTCTCCTCAGTGTGGCCTTTTTAAAATTCTCTTTTCCTTCTTCCACCCGCTCCAGACCTGGCATCCTCAGGGAAAAGTCTCATCCCACTTCTCCCGCACTCTTCCTTTCCCAGGTTAGAGCTTTTCCCAGCTGGGTTTGCAGGCCAGACACACTCTCAAAGTCAAAGGGAGAAAAATAACACGCTGGGAGCGCTGGAGCCCTAGGCCTGGCTTTTTAAAGACGAATATTCCGCAGAGAAATTACTCATTGTTTTTTGTGGCTCTTTTACAGAGACACAGAAAGAAAAGAAACTGATGTAATAGGAGATATTAGCCAAGACATCTGACTAAGGCACCTCGCTCCCCATCCACCACATCCAGCCCTCTTGGAGCTTCTGCTGCCCGCCCCAGCCTGGGCTCTGCTCCTGCTGCCTGGTGGGACATGGACAGGGCTAGACCCCAAACTTTGGGTGGTTCTGGACGAATCACCCCAAAATCAGCCTCTGAACCCACCCCACAGGGGAAGCAGGGGAAGCTGGGGAGCACCACCAGCCTGCAGCCAGGCTTGGAAGGGACCAAGGCTCTCTGCTGGGCCCTTTGCCACCAGACTGTCCCTCCCTGTGCTACTGAGAGTGCCGGGTCACCAGCAAGGCCACAGCTCCTGAGCCACCCCCACCCAGCCCTCCCCAGCTCCAGCCCCATGACACACATGTGGGAGGGGACATTTCACATATATATATA